>APFE031398537.1:52467-70753 GCA_000404065.3 Pinus taeda | reverse complement strand
ATATATTATTTTTATGAATCTTCATTCTTTGCATGCATTACTGGAATTCTGACATAAATGTTATATATTTAGTATTACTTTAAAGGTTGTTTGAAACCAAAATGGCTAATTTTATGAAACTTGTGAGGTAAAAATTAACTCCTTCATGCATTCTAACAATAGTTTAGGTTTCAATATAAACTTACATAATGGTTTATATTATGGTAACAATTGATTCATTCAATGGTTTCTCTAAGATAAACCCAAGCTCAGAAGAGATAAATTCTTTCTACTATCCCATGCCAACAGTTTTGTAGATATTGTAGATTTATATTCTTAGGAAATCACATTTGTTATGTCAGAATATTTTTTTTTATATAATTGCCTCGTTACACTATGAAAATAGAGGAAGCGATAAACAATATAACTTGTGGCCCTTTGAACTATTACTAAGGACTGTGTCCTTCTGAATCTTATGTAATATATTTTTATCAGATTATATTTTGCAATGTTTCTAGTATATTGATTTCTTGACATCTTATCATGTAATACAAGTATGATACATAAAAATGTCAACAAAACTTTGTACTTTAAATAATTAGGGAATTTTCTTGAAACTAGGGAATGTGTCCTCACAAACAGAACTCAAGTGATTATATGGTTTGATGATTCTTTGTATTCTCTATTTCCTTACCTGAATAGAACTTCTATTTCAAATTCCAATTTAATGACATAAAATCTTGTCTCTAATCAACATTAGAGTCCTCGCTTCTTATGTTTTAATCTTTCTTGTATGGTTACTAAGTTTAACCCATAACTCGCACAATTCAAGTTTTCCTTACAATTAAATTATCTCACATATTTGTTTATGATATGTTTACTCCATTTTTCGAAGTAAGCACTAGATTTATATAATGCAAGTTCCATTATAGAATTGGGTAAATCTAAAATAAAGTCACTTATGGGATTTAGTAGACTAGTACACCTCACTAGGAATTTAGGACTTAAAGCTTGTCAATAGTTCCCTCCTAGGATTTTATAATCCTTATATATATATATATATGAAAAGTAGTCCAAATAAAACATATAACCTCATTGTCAAGTACCAAGCATTATGCATTTACATTATTATTGACGCATGATATTATGTATACACATGTAAAACATCACCATATATTTAAAAAAAATTCATGCACAAATTAAATAAACTAGTTCCATAACACCATAAATAAAATTGTTTCAAAAATCACATAGACGCATTTCTCTGACCACAAGAAATCATTTGGGAAAATTACGTGAGAGAGCATGTTCCTCATAACAAATGATCTACCACCAAGAACTACCCCTAAGCTAATTCTTGCCTCTTTGAATAATGGCCTCTTCTTTATTCCCTTAGTCGTATTTTATAATTTCTTCCTAATATCTTTTTCGTAGCAACTTCTTTCTATTAGGGTCTGCACTACTTTAATTATCTAGGTTTTTTCATTTAATTAGTAAAAAATGTTGCATTTTTCCTTTAAATCTTGCATTTATCTCTTGTTGTAATTTTTTCTTAATTTTCACCTGTGTAGCATTTCTGTGCAGCTAAGTTTTAATTTCCACCTACCATAATCTCTCTCTCCTATTATGCTATTGTTGTAATGATATTTTTCTAATGGGATTATTAGGAGATTGATTTGGGAAGCTAACCCATGTGGACTTGATCACTTAAAAAATTTCTAGAATATAAATATGAATCTACTATTGAATTGAGGTTTTTGTAATCCATATCAAGTTTAAGAGAAATTCTTCGGCATAAATCACAAGAAAAATCATTTATCGATGCGTTTCAAACCAACAATTGTGGTTCATCGTCACGATGAACTACAATTGTTGGTTTGAAATGCATCGATAAATGAATCTACTACTCATGTGCTCTTTCTGATACATTTACAAAAGTAAAACATTTATTTATAATATTAAATTTAATAACATAATAAATGAATTCAAATCCCCCTCTACAATAATTAAGTTGAAATAATAATCACAATAGATGTCAAGCATAAGTATTTAACATTTAACAAATTTAATTGTAAAAGCTTAATATCTTACGTAAACAGTTAATGTTAAAAAACATTGAAAGTAAAAAACAAAAAGTTAAAAGTAATAAATCAAAAGTTAAAGTTAAAGTCAATTTGTTAGATTTTGGTTTTTATTAACTTGTGGATAGACATTTTTACAATGTTATGGCTTATGAATACCACATTCCCAATAACTGTAACTTATTTCACAATCAAAATTATTTATAAACACAAATATGACATGATTCTATAAACCCAACCACATAAACCCATGGACATCACTTAGCATGTAAATGTGTTTCGTTACATACCTTTCCCAATCGTTATGTGCTTATCATACACTAAATTCATAAAAAAAGACAAGCTTATTTCACAATCAAAATATTTTTTAAATTATTTAATTTAATTTATTTTATAACATTTTTGAATTAAATATAAAAGGAAAAAGGTTATCATTATCTTTGAGATATATCTAAAACCTCTATCCTCATGAATAATATAAAGTTTCCTATACAAAATTAAATCATGGTTTTAATAAAATTTAAAATGATAATAGTTTTCTACATAGAGATGTGAAATTTATATAGTATAAATAAAGTTATTGAGAAACAAAATAGTTCTGCCTTAACTCAATATCCAAGTGATGAGAGCAAGCAAATTGAATAGCAATAATAGATGAAAGATAGTGCATGATTGTTTTAAGTTTTTCATTATTGTATTTTTTTAACATGATTTATCCAAAATATAGGTTTAATATTTTACAAACCATTGAGTTTTTTTTTAATTTAGATACCTTTTTAAACATAATATCATGGAACCAAATTTAAGAGAGAGAGAGAGATAGCGAAAAATATTTAGAGAGAGAGAGATGGGGGGAGAGTGAGGGAGGAAAGAAAAAATTCATAAAGAAATAGAGGTGGAGAGAGAGAGAGAGAAAGAGAGAGAGAGAGAACTCAAAGATGGAGGGAGAGTGAGGGAGATAGGAGAGGAGGGAAGAGAGAGAACATGAGTGGAGAGAGATGGGGAGAGATGGGTAGACACAAAGATGGAGAGTAGAGAGAGGAGGATAGAGGGAGAAATACAGTGACAAAGTTAGATGGAAGAGAGAGATATATATAAAGTGATGGGGGGAGAGAGAGGGAAGTGTGAGGGAATGACAAAGAGATGGAGGTGCGAGGGAATGAAAAAGAGAGGGAGGAGGAGAGATAGGACTCAGTAGAGAGAGAGAGAGAGAGAGAGAGAGTTGGAGGAGGAGATAGAGGGAGGGAAGAAGAAAGACATAGAGGGAGAAAGGTGGAGAGAGAGGGAGTGACAAGGGAGAGACGGAGAGTGAATGACGGAGAGGGAAGAGGGAGGTGAGAGAGAGAGAAAGGTATAGAAGGGAAATAGAAAGAGAGGGAGATGAGTAGGGATATATATATATATGGAGAGAGAATTTATATGTTTTGAGTGTGAGATAGAGATAGGGAATAAGAAACAGTGGGATATATATATAGATATAAACATTATATCTTATTATATAATCATCCTTGATCCATCTTAGCATGAGATATATCAAGCAAGGGGGATCAAATTTCTCGAGGTGCAAACCTTTCTCAACATTTGCACTCAAAAAAGAGGTTTTCATGTAGGGAAATTTGATACCTCTTTGCGCTTGATATATCAGGGGTTAAGATGGATCTAGGCTAGTATAAAGGTAGTCTCGTCTCTAAGAAATAGAGCACATGGTTATCACATATTCCCCCTCTTAAAATAAACATCACCCTTAGTGTTTTGTAGTTCCCATTACTTCTAGAACAAGAGAGGAAATGCTTCATGCATTTTATCTTCTATTTCTAGGAAGCATCTTCCCAGTTGAATTGCTTTCATTGCACTCTAGTCTCAGTGATGAATCAATTCTATAGTGAAGTTTCCCTACAATATAATATTTTCATAGTTTCAACCTGAAATTCTCCTTCTAATTGAACCTGCACTACATTCCAATAAATCACATGAGTAGAGTGATGATCATACTTCTTCGAAAAGGAAACATGAAAAATATTATCAACTTTTATATGACTTGGCATTGCTATTTGGTAGGCCAAAAACTCTACTCTAGGAGTATCCTGAATGAACCATAAAACGTAGATGCTAACTTAGCACAAGATCCCAATTTTAGAGTACTTCTCTTTGGCTTAACTTTGATGTAGAAATTGTCTTCCACTATACTCTTTATGTAGTTTACTTTAGTCTATATAACTCTCTTTCCTATCTTGGGAAGTTTTTGAGTTCTTTTTTATCTTCTTAACCAACCATTCCATTTCTTGCAAAGGATCACTTTGTAAAATCATCCTATCTTCTGCTTAACTCGAACTTAAATGAGGGGGGAACCTCCATCCATACATAGGTTCAAATGAAATCATATTAATATATGCTTGATATATGTTATTTTAAGAAAAATCCATTAAGTGTAAGTATTCCTCCAACTTTTTGGGCTAGTCCATTGTGTACATATGTAACATATCCTTAATTGTTTTATTTTTCCTTTTTGTATTTTCATATGTTTTTTGGTGGTTATATATATAGAATTTCAGTTGCGTACCCAAATCTCCAATTAACATATTCTATAAATTAGAAGTAAAATTGCCATGTTGATGTATTAAAACTATTTTTTGTATTTCATGTAACCAAAAAATCTACTTTGTGAAAATGTCTCCAATTTGCACTTCTTGATATGTGGAGTGTACATGTATGAGGTGAGTTGACTTCACTCTTTTGCGATCACCATGATTGAGTCATGTTGCTTTCTCATTCTAGCTAGAAATATAATGAAATATAATTAAACGGTTTCCTTCTTCCATTCTAGAATGGGTAATAATTTAACATTCTAGCCGGGTATTGATGTTCCAACTTAAACTAATGCCACTCTAATAACCTTGCTAAATACTCAACCACTTCCATTTTTATTCCTAGCTAATAAAACCCATTTCTTTAAGCTATAATAAATTTTTGATACACTAGATGGGATGCAAAACGTTTCATCCATAGTAAAGTCTTAAAATGAACCTAAAGACACAAACATTAGGATAAATTTAACTCCATATGCGTAATAGCTAATGAATAGACCTCCATTAGCTAAATGTAACACAATGATAATAATAATAATAATAAACTAAATAATGGATTATATAATAATATAACATATTATCACCCCGGATGCGGGTGCTAGATGGGATTAAAGGGATGGGGGCGGGCTGCCCACTGGGCGAGTGGCAGCCCAAACCTGCCACGACGCTGAAGGATTTAAACCGACGGATGGTGAAAACATCGCGATCCTTCCTCCATTGCACGAAAATCATTAAGTCACCTCCTCCTCGCATCAGGTTAGCTCCTCTGCATCCCGGGGAATTCATTGCAGATGCTGGCTCGCACATGGCTCGTCGCCGGCATCGGCCTTATAATCCAGGCGTTCGAGGCAAGGTAATGATGTGCATTTGGTTCATTTGGCTTCACTGTGCGTCTGTGTTGTGGCAGGTCTCCATTGTTGGCAGCATCGATGTAAACCCCCTTCCCCCTGTTATTCCCTTTCTGCTCTCTGAGCTCCATCTTCTGCGCAAAGGGGCTGTGTTCTTGCCTGCGCTCGACGCTTCTACTGGCCCTCCAAGCAATTCCTGGTCTGTGTGCTGGGTGTTGCCTCCTTTTCATTTTATCCCCCTCAAGCTTCCTCGAGAGCCCCAGATTGACTTTCTCTGTGTTCCGTGGCCCTCTTCAGCTCCCGAGTCCTCCTGTTCTATTAGGCCTTTGTTCGCTCATCTCCAATCCCTTCCCTTTCCACTATGCCGAAGGAGAGATTACGTGCCAGTTGCAGACTAGGTGGGTCGAGAGGTGGGAGAAGCCGAGCCTCTGTCCCTCGCTCTACAGACTCCCTATCAGACGACGCCAATAGTGCTCGTCGGCGAAGAGGAAGAAGACCTGGGTCTGCCCAGTCCCGGCCTTGCCAGCATAGCTTTCACCCCTCTTCCCGCTTTAGTTTTCCCTGTCTCTTGGACTCAGACACATTCTATGTGTCCATAAAGATTGAGAAATGTGAACACGAAGCCCACGACCCAGCTGCAGAAGACCTCAGGCCACCAGCTCCGCCTCTGGACTAGCCTCCCTCGCCACCAGCTCTTCAACTTCCCGCTCCTGAACCAGAGAAGCACCAGGCAGCAAAAGCTTCAACGGATGCAGTGGCAGGCCCAAGTGCACCAGCAGAGGATGACGCGACTCATACCGACTCAAGCGAGCCAGATCCATACACCTGCCGGGTGGTGGAAGAAATACCATCAACCTCTGTGGACGATTGAACATCATCACTGGGTATCTAGTCTTTAAGGCTGGTTTTGTTTTTTGTGGTTCAATTGGGTAATCAATTTCCCTTGCTGCTTCTTCCAATCTCTTTTGCTATGTAAGGTTGTTGCACCAGACATGGCTGCACAGCCTCTGGTTTCTCTCTATGCTTTCACTTACTATGTCAATGGCGGCTTCTAAGGTTCAGGTTTACTCTATCGTGTCAGTCAGGTGTTATGCAGCTAGACTATATATCTGTATGCCGGAATATAGTTGGAATTCTGCACTCTGTCTTTTCTCTGTTAGTTTTTGCAAATGCAAGCAAGTCATGGCAAACACTGATGTAAAATCCATCTCTACAAAATGATGCAGTCCGAGGTTCTCCTCTTTGTAATTTTGTTTTTTGTACCATAATAGAATTAGTCTACTTTACAAAAAAAAAAAACATATTATCATAATAGTAATACTCTCATTCTAATTATGGCTCACATTAAGTGCATCTTGGTTCATCAACTCCAAGGTGTTCAACATAAAAGACAACTCAAAGACTATTTGCTTTGAAGACATTAAAGAAATTAAATTGGAAAAAGTTCCAAAGATCAACGATGACAATCTTGAGGTTTCCTTCAAGTTGAATATTAGCCTAATTTCTTAGTGGAATGTGATAAGGTTGAGGCTAGTTGAAAATATTCCACTCCATAATAACAGTTCATGGTGAAAACATTGGTTGAGAATGACATTATCACTTAGATTGTAAAGCTTATGGCAAAGCCAAGTTTAAATATGATGGAAAAAGGGCTTGAAGAAAGACTAGTAATAAATACAATATAATGTCAAAAGTTAGCAATATTAACAAACACAGATATTTTAGTTATGTAATGACTTGAATAATGTAATTGTGATAGAACTGTGTTGTGTTTCTAAATACCATGAAGTGACCATTTAGCCATATTGTTTAACTTAGTTTAATGATGTATAGATTTCAATTTATTTGGTTATATTTTATTAGCAAAGGAATGTGATCCCATTGTTATCGACATGCTTAGACACTGCTTCTGCCAAAGTTCATCGTGTAGAGGTGTGGAAAGGTCCTTATATGGAAGTTGATTTTTTGAATGACCTTCACAAAATGAAATTTTGGATAAGGACCTCTTCATAAGGAATAGATGATGTCTGTTTTGAAGTTTTTCCCTGTCTTATATGTTGGCCGAATCGATTATGTCTTTATGGCCCTTAAATAAATAGTAAGGCAATCAACTTTCTCAATATCTTAAGATAAAATTCCCACTCTAGTCTCGATATTTCCTCTACGTCATTCTTGTATTCCCTTTGTTCATTTGATCACACTATTGTCGCATATCACTTCGTTCGGGTTTCAAATTCTCTTCATTCAACCACTTCTAAACAGTTACTACCATTTAGTCATGGCATAAACCTAGTTGATTAATGGCTTGTAGGTTAATGATTTTAATAGAGATACGACATAAGGGACACAATCATCCCAAGGCAAGCACAAGGTGTCAGTCAAGGGTGATAGTGTAGATTTGGGTTACACTTTTTGCCAAGAGACGGCACGTTTAGGTGGAGAAAAATATGGCTCAATTGTGCCATTTTTAAGAACTTGATCATGCTCCTTGAGTGCTAAAATGACATCTCGAACAAGGTTTAAAAATAAATCCTTCATCGAATTTTAGGGCTCGATCGAGCATTATTGATTGATGGAGCCATTTTTTCATATTAAATTTTCCACCCATAGTGATCCAGGTCCGGGTGTGATGAAGGAACCTTCCAAGACATTTTACTTTCGTGATGTGTTAAATTTCATTTTAAAAGAACATAAATTAATACATATGCATGCTCTAAAGAAGAGGAACTTGACAACCGTCAACAAATGAAATAACAAGATGTTGATAATGGAGTTCATCCACGAGGGACTACATCTCTAGGCCCCAGTGTCAACATGGTGTAGTCCGTTGCATTAAGTGTTGTCAATAGTCATGATGCATATAATAGGTGATGTCGCTATCACACAAGGAAAATGCACTCTCATAGGAGTGGCTCCAAGGGATGTTCCACTATAGGAATTCTCAGTCAAAAGACTCTTATTAGTATGACACAAACTCATGCATGATGATAATGAGCATCTCGTCAACATGGCATAAAAGGGATCTTAATGCAAACATACATGACAACAACATGAGTATCCCATCAACATACAAGAAAGGGATCTCAAAATATAACATGATGAATCATGACAACAAGTACATCTGATAGATGATTCCACGTCACATCAAGAAGGAATTGTGAAACAAGTATGAAAAGAAGATCCCATACAGGAGATCATGTGTTATTTAGAAAAGGAAAGGCATTCCTTACACACATAGCCATCGATTAGGTAAAGAAGATAGGGATTCAAGTTCAGAATCTTTATAAGTTGGAATTAGAGGATTGTGCTGCTTTGAACAAAAGTAGAGATGGTGCAGAGCCGAGATGTTGGTGTGTTATGGCACAGGCAATTGAGTCACTTGCATCGTGGGAATTTGAAAATCATGTACCAGATTTCTACTGGTCTTCCCAAAGGTATAATAGGGCAAGTTGATACATGAAAGGGATGTATTTTTGGAAAATACACCAAGGCTTCCTTATACGATAGAGATAGTCGAGCAAGGGCTATTGTAGAGTGAGTCTATTGATATGTATGTGGACCATTCTCGACAACATCCACGACCAAACAGAGGTATTATGTTATATTTGTTGATGACTTTTCTCATAAATTCTAGATATTTTTCATGCATAAGAAGGATCAAAATTTCACATTTTTTTGTGAATTTAAAGCATTGGTTGAGAAAGGCTCTAGAAGGAAGGTTAAAGATCTAATGAGTGATAACGATGGTGATTATATCTATTTTTAAGAACTTGTGTGTGGAAGAAGGGATTGAACAGGAGTTGGTGGCATCACATAACCCACAATAGAATGGGGTGGCCAAAATGAAGAACACAAGCATTGTAGGGGCATGACATGTGCTGTTGCATGATCAAGGACTGCCACTACACTTGTGGGATGAGGCATGCAACACAATTGTTTATTTGAAGAATAAGAGCCCACTTAAGATACTTGGGATGAAGACACTGGAGGAGTCGTTCTTTAGTAAGAGGTCATATGTTGGTCACTTTAGGATTTTTGGGTCATTGCTATATTGCCATGTGACCAAAGATGCATAGAAGAGGCTTGAGAAAATAGTAGATGTAACAACATTGGTGAAAATCTCATGTAATAATGTAAATAAAGGAAAAATAAGACCATAGGTAAGGGAGACTTATTCCAAGCTGAATGTTGAGAAAATGTATCCCATTGGGAATCACTGATGTGTCTTTTGGCTAAGGAAAATTGGCAAAGTATTTAGAAGGGAAAAAGGCAATTTTGGCACAATTATCTATGAAAATAAAGGAAAATACAAGAAAAGTAAGGTGAAGACCATAGGTTGCATGTGAGGAGAAAATAGAGGCCTCATTAATTAAAAGGATTATGAGGATTAGTTGGAAAGCTCCTAGTTAGGGAAAGTTTGAAGCTCTCTTATTATTGTCTCTCTCTCACTCCTAGTCACTTAGAGTTTTCTTAAAGCACTCTAACTTTGGATCAAGGAAGGAAAAACAAGCAAAGGGAAAGGAAAGGAAAGCAAGGATCAAGGAAGGAAAGCATGATCAAACAACTTCACTAGGAATATATGCAGGTAATATTTTCAATGTGTGACTTCGAAGTTGGTTTGGACAAGCATGGCTTTTCATATTGGTGTATGGTTCTCTTGATGTTGGTTGCATGGTTTTACCGGGTTATGATAGTAGATTTCAGCCTAGCCTTGCCTTTTTCTGGATGCCAAGGTGTTGGGATGTTGATTTCAAACTTTGAAATTTGGTTTGGCGGATGGATTTTGGAATCCAAGGCAGAGGTGGTATCAAGTTCCATTCCCAAATGCCTAGGAATCCCTTGACCAGTTTTGGTAGGATACATGATAAATCTTGAGCAAGAAGTCTTGGTTTAGGGCCTAGTCATTTGGGTTTGGATTGCGGTAAAGCTTGAGAGAGTGGTCTTGGTTTAGGGCGTAGTGATCTTGTTTGGATTGCGGTAAATCCTAAGAGATAAGGAGATGAAAAATTACTTAAGGATAGGGATGGATTCTAGATGGAATTCAAAGTTTCTTTTTGTTGTGATTGGAGCACTGGTTTTGGTGTGATCATGGTTTAGTTAGTGTGGAGGTGGTTTGACCTATGGATTCCCTTGGTGTTTCTTGGATTGATTGTTCTATGAGATCTAAAATTCATTCTTGGAATATGGCACAAGAGTGACTAGCTAAAAGAAAGATTTGGTTCAGCCATGTGTATGGTTGGGTGGTACGTGGAAGTCCTGAAACTAGTCGTATTTGTCTATGATTAATAAAATCTAAGTTCTCTTACTTTTGCACTGATTTATATGTGGAATTAATGGTTTTCATATCTTTGGTATTTACATGGTTTTATGTTGGTTATAAGAATGGTTGAATGACTGATTTATGTCATGGTTACTTCATATATTTACTTGTAACTATTAAAGGGATGGATGCAAGACCTAATTGATGATGTAGTAGTTCAATCGAGAAGGAAGTGATCCTTCTGGTTATGCTTCATGAGGTGTTTCAACAGTTTATGCGTTGTCTTATATCCTAGACTTCTAGGTTGCATTGAAGCCAAGTGTTTGACATAATGCTAATCTCAGTTGAGGATGCCCAGGCCTAGTCCTGAGGGTGATTTTTAATTGATCAATTTTTTTTTCATGTCTTTAAATGATCAAATTATTTTTCATGTTTGGGATTTACAACAAGTTCTAGGTATAGGGTAAGATTATGGGTTAGAAATGTGGCTTAAATCCCCAGATTGCTGGCATGGAACTAGCAATTTTGGTCCACATTTTATTGTAGGCAGGCCTATGAGAGCGAATTTGGGTTTCTGTCTGCTCCATTGCCATAGCATGAGAGAAAATATGGTATAAGATTTGTAGAATAGGAATGGGCCTAGGGACAAGCCGTATGAGTTTCTGACTTGTCCCCTGCTGGTTTTTTGGATGATGTTGGATGATTGTATGTGATGTTTCATCAATTCCACTTCCTTAATGTGACATAGGAGGTCGAATATGATTGTAGTAGCATATCTCTTCATGTCTAACTTGGTTGGCATGGTTACTTTGGGTAGAACTAGGAGGGGGTGTTATAACAAAGTTGGGGACATTTGTGGGGTACACTGATATACCTCACAACTATCGGGTGTACTTTTTGACTAACAAGATGACACTAGTTCAAAGCGATGGAAATTTTGATGAGGAGAAGGCCATGCGAGTTTCCCTTGAGAGGTAGCTACAATGACATGTGGTTGAGGAACTTTTGGTTCCTATGATTGAGAATTCTCGTATTGATGTGGAGTAGCCACATGCATAGTATCCGAGAGTGGAGACATCCACTTAGGTGGACGCTTCAAGAGATGGGAGAAATCACACTAGAGAGGGTGGCATGTTATTGCATGATGCATGAGAGAATGTGGGAGAACCCGCATCTTAGCGTAGGCAAAGAAGGTCACCTGAGAGGTACACTTGATACATGGCTCTTATGAGTAGATGTGTTGTGACAAAGCAATATTCCTTTAAGGAAGCAGTGTAACAACCAATTTGGGTTGGTGCCATGGTGGAGGAGTGTGACTTCATAGTCTGTAACAATGTTTTGGATGTGGTCCTGAGACCTGAGGACAAGTCGGTGGTGAGATTCTGATGGATTTACAAGTTAGAGCAAGTTGTAGATGTTAGTGTGGAGAAGCATAAGGCCAGATTTATGGCCCCTGTCTTTTCACATGTAGATGGGATTGACTATGATGAGACCTTTTCTCCTGTTGCAAGGTACTCATCGATCAGATCTATATTGGCACTATCAATTCAGATGGGATGGAAAATACATCATATGAATGTAAATACAACTTTCCTTAATGGCATGATTGAAGGTTTTGAGACCTTTGACCGTGAGTTGCATGTGTGCTAGCTCAAGAGAGTGTTGTGTGGGATGAAGCAAGCACCTTGTGCTTGGTACACCAAGATCGATAGCTACTTCACTGAGTTTGACTTCACAAAAAGTGAAGTAGATGAGAACCTGTACCACATAGCAGTGGAAGGAAAATTATTGATCATTGTGCTATATGTCGAATATTTGATTATGATAGGTGATGATCAACTGATCAAGTGTTGCAAGGAGGATCTTACAAGAGACTTTGAGATTAAGGACATGGGGCTCATGCATTACTTTCTGGGCATGGAAGTATGGTAGAGTGATGGGGAATTATTTGTGTATCAGGGCAGGTATGTGAACGAGATACTCAATAGGTTCCGCATGGAAAACAACAAACCCATGGAGACTTCTCTAGAAAATGGAGGGAGGAGGTAGCTAATTTAGGGGAAGTAGTGGAAGCTATTATTTACAGGTATCTTGTGGTTTCTTTCATGTATCTAGCGAACACATGACTAGATATGTGCTATGCAATTAACCAGCTTAGTTAAACGATGGTCAGGACTACCAAATTGTATTGGAAGGTTTGTTGGGTTGTGTTATATTCTTCCCACATAGTTAACAAGGGGTTTGAGGGGTACCCGTAATGCCACTTTATGGGGTCCGGGGCAGCGCGCCGGAAAATATTGGTTTTGGACCCTATGTTAGGTTGGGCGGACCCACCCATGGTTTTGTGCATGATTTTCGCACATGTTTTTTTGACACGATGGTTTTTGGTCCATGGTTTTGGACGCGATGGTTTTCGGTCCATGGTTTTGGCCGCGATGGTTTTCGGTCCATGGTATTGGATGCTTCGGCATGTATAAATATGTATTGTAACATTGAAAGGAACATAATGAAAAATCAAGCTGGTAGTCCCATTTTGGGATCCAGTGGGAAATCTCTGTGTATATGTGTTTTATGTGTTATGCTCTCACATTTTTATTTTTCTTGTGATTTAGAATTCTTATGCAGGTAATCTCTGTACGGGGATAAAACCTACAATAGGTGCCTATCCCTCTTGTCTGTGCAATGTCTTTAGTCAGTACAGGTGGGCATGCTGGCAACTTTTGCACAATGTTTTGGAGGAGTGAAGCCCAGGGTCACTACCCAGTCAAACTCTCTAGTTGATCACCAGGAGGCTTGTTGGATTGGCTTGTGGGTAGCGCATATTGAGATGGCTTATGGGAAACTTCTATGTTGTTCTAGGTGACAGTCAGCTAGGTCAATTCCAGGATTGCACAGAGCAGACTACCTGGGAGGAAGCCTCGAGCTCTGCGCAATTCTTGCCAATAATGCTTGGTCACTGAGGGCTGAGACTATGTGATGCAGCTCAGTGGAGGTCCGACTGATGGAGGGTAGTTCAGTCGACAACTTTTCGGAAAAATGGATAAGTGTTTGAGTGAGTGAACTCGTGTATACATGTCCTTGCAAAAACACACTCAACATGACTCGATGACAAGACACCTCAAACCAACAAGACAACATGTCTCAGTGTGACTGACTGCGGGACTATCTAATGGTGAAAGCGTCAAGTGTGAAACTTCGGATAGACCTTTGGATGACCGTAATGACACTTGCACAACAATTCTTACAACATCGTGTGTGAGTGCAATAGATGTTTACATAGTGAACACGAATCATACACAAAATTCAACATCACCAGAACGAGGTCGCAAGCATGACATAGAAATCAACATGCCAAAGATGACACTTGGTGAAACAAGCGAAAATGAAGCAAGACATGTAGAGGAAACACATGAAATTATTTTTTCGTGTTTGCACACAAGCATGCTACTGAAGACATGATGATATGACAATGACAAGTAGTCTTGCAAATTCAACTAAGAGATCTACTTAGAAATATTTCTTTACTTACCATACTTACCCTCAAGATGATAATGCATCCAACAGAGTTTGCATGTGGTCCTGACCTTTACCATCACTTAGTCTCTTGGTCCTTCTCCTCGACTCCTTGGGATTGATCTTAGCATGTCACCTTTTCTTGTAGTCACTGGGCGATGGATCAGTGCAATTTCAGCGGGAAGTGACTGTTGTTGCGATGAGGCCATGGGAGGTCCATCTAAATAGTTTCTGTATGTAAGATAGCTTGATTGCTCTGCACATTTCTGAAGAGCAGTGTTGACTACCTGACTGCTCTGTGAATTTCTAGAGAACATTGTTGGGTGGGGTCTCTGTGGGTTACAAGGTTTCAGCGGGAAAGGAAGGAAGCTTGATGGTTGTGGAAGCAAAGTGAAATTTTTTGGGAAGTTGAAAAGAGGCTAGGTTTCTTGGGAAATGGCTAAGTATGATATTAGTGACACAAATGTAAATATTGATAGGACTCAACTGTGATCAGACATAGACACTTAGTGACACAACGTAGACCATCTAGAATGCATGACATACTTTTCTTGATGCAACAACATTCGTGACAAGAGTGTGTGAAGTGAGTGCCAAACATGTCTATGTGATGAAAACCTCATACATACACAATTCCCTTGTAGCAAAACAACATTCCCTTTGTATGAAAAACAAAAGCCCCTATGCCCAAAGATGACACATGTTGCATAAATATGAGAACACAGACAATTATTAAGATCAAGGAGGGGAGCTTGAAATCATCAACTTACCAACAAGTGACCAAGGATGATCAATTGCAGGATCCAAGGTAGGCTCTGAAATTTGCATGCGAGCCAAAATTTTGGAGGGTGGTTGTAGCCGCTACAACATTGTTGACACACTAGTATAACTCCAGCTCTCTATATGGACCTTGTCCCATGCAAAGTGATTCTAACCCTTCTGGAAGTATTGTTCGATTCATGGATCATGATGCCTTCCACACTAGCTTGTGTTAAATATGAGGTCCCTACCATTCCCTTGATCGATCGGCACACATTACATGCCAAGTCAAACTAGTTGTTTCGATTAGGCATGAGGGGTATATTTATGCACAAGTAATCTAACTATCATAGTTTAAATTTCATCTCTAGTGTTGCTTCACTGCCAGCAGACCTGGACAGTACCCGGCGGAGTCACGTAGGAACACAAGCATCACTCTACCGCCAGCGAGCCTGGTCAGTACCCTTGCGGAGTTACTTGCATCACCTCTCGCCGCTACAAGCCTTTCTCTTCTTTTGCCTTATTCATTTTTCATTTTTTCAAATAACTGTGCTTAGGCACTTATTTATTTCAATGGTGGAAGAGGGATCCTAACTTATTGAGAGAAAAAGAGGTTGTTCCTTCATAAAAGTATGTTATTTATACCTCTAACATGCTTGTTAAGGTTTTCCCCCTCACCTTACTCTACTTGACCAAGTTGAAAAGGGTTAACCCAAAAGAACCTATTAGAGTAGGTGGTACTAGTTAATAGTGCAAGTGTTGTGTTTTCACCAAGACTCACTCTGGATAGAACATATTTTCCATCAAGGCATCATCGACTGAAGATAACAAGTTATTCGTAAAGAGAGAGGAAAAAAAGATAACCATATGTTGATGGTTGTACAAGTCCTCTTAGATTTTCTTAGCTTGTCTCAAGATCCAAACAAGGTTTCATGAGAGGATAACCTATGGGTGCAAGAAAGAAAAGAGAAAAAGAAGAATTAAAGTGAAAGAAAGAAAAGTAAGCAAAGCAAGCAAGCAAGCAAACCAAACCAAGTAAGCAAGAAAAAGGACATGCAAACTAGAAAGCAAAGAAAATCAAGAAGCAAAGACTACCCCTACTCCTATGCTAAATAGTGTATGGGCCTACTCACATGAAGTGGTATTTCCAATGTAGCCATCGATGCATTGGTTGGCCCATGTTGGCGAAGGCATGAAAAATATGCATGTAAACCAGTGAACAAGAAATATTTCCCAATGAATACCAACACACTCTGAGTTCTAAGAGATCCATAGAAAAGAAAACAAGGAATGCACAAGACAGACATTTTATGGACTTAGCATGGTGTTGTGACACATTGTGTGTAGATGATAAGCATGCAGTGCCCTCTCTTGACTATGATAGACAAGAAAACATGAGAAAGAGAGACAAATTACGCATCACAAGTGTGGTTGTTCTGTATGATTCCTCTAGTGCATAAGTGATGGGATCATGTGATTTGAGTGGAGGAAGAAAAATCTGTGTGTTGGGTTGATCTTCAATGTGAAGCAAAGAGTGATGAGGAGCCTTGGGTGTTTCAAAAAATTTCTGATCGAAAGTGGAACTAACCTCAGGACAGTGAGGGCCTGACATAACCATCAACCTAGGCTAAAGTGCCTCGATAGCCTATGGGGTTTCCACTTTGTCAATAGATAGATCGTTGAAGACCAGTGGCGTAGGAAGATTAACAATGAGTGAATCAACATCATGATCAAATGAAGAAGTGCAGAGATCACAACCCAATCACGATAAAAAAATCGGGATGTTCGTTAGCATCCTCATGATTTGATGAATCATGCAGAGGGGTTAATGAGAAACAAGGATGTTCACCCTTTATGCTTTTAGAAATGATAGATAATATGGGACAGATTTTTAGAGGAATATGTGTCCTCTCAGCAATGTAAAGACAAGCTAACATCCGGTGTGTCGTGTGAAATCGGAAGTAGAAACATCCGGAGATGAGTTTTCATAGGGGAAATCAAAAGTGGCAGAATCACAAGGGATGTCAGGATAGAGCGAATGAGGCGTGGATGGAAGGGATTCATCCTTCACCGTGTGTTTTTCTTTAGATTCCCACACACACTCATCATGAATGATAGCACAAGTTGGATGGACAACATCAACTCAGTCGACAACTCGATCCTCATTCACAACAAGTGTGGAGCCCATAATGGAAGAACACAAGACAGTACAATATAGAGGATCAATTGAACGTGGGGATGGAGGTTGAGGGAATGAATCCATGTGACAACCAACAGGATTGCAAGCCAAATATGTGCAGATATCAATGGCAAGTGGGGTTGGAGGATGTGACAATTCAATAGATGTGTGCGCACCTTCTCCCACCTCACACTGCTAAGCTAGAGTTGTTTGATGAGAAGAGGACGTACAATCACTTGTGACAGTGACCTCATCCATCTAAGATTTGGAAGCTCTAACATCAAGCTATGTTGGGAGGGGTTTGAATGATTCTAAGAATTACGGGTTTTTGGATACGTAAAGAATATACTTAAATATTCCATTGAGAAATTCCCAATCAATTTCATCTTCAAGAAATCGATATGAAAGATTACAAAAGCATGTGTGAAATTTCTCAACGGATTCATTAGATGCTTTCCGTAATTTCAGAATTTGTTTGTTGAGTGCTCTATGGTCAAAATGATTAAAATCACGATCTATCTCTATGACCAGATGAGGGAGAGTGAATATATTTTTCAGGCAGCGTGGCACACTATTGTAGTGGGTGCCCTTGAAGCATGTATGCAGACAGCGAAAAGGTCATGTAATCTTCTAATATTTCATGCCTTTCACAACATCCTACAACACCAAATACGTGTCTAACCAAGGTAGCTTGGCCTCCACCATCGTATTTTTTACATGACAGGTAATTCTAGAGCTCCTCCGAGATTTAAAATTCGTTTCCATAAGACAAACATGCCAGAAGACGAATTTTATGTTTAGTCATGATAAGTATGTAGAGATTCAAAATAGATTGTGAGGACTCATCTTGTCATCTAGCCCTCCTTCTAGCACCGGGAATGTTGACGGTGTTGGACCCACCAACATTCAGGGGATGTCCTCGGTATGAAGTCCCAACTAGACCTCATATCGTTTGGTGTAGAAGTCCCATCTGGTATGATGGCTCAGTTGCCATTATCTTAAAGATTTTCCTTAGCTCTTTATTGTCAGCACATGAGAGTGGTTTACTTTGTCTTCAAACAGTGAGGTTTGTATGCCTGGTG
>APFE031398537.1:0-34111 GCA_000404065.3 Pinus taeda | reverse complement strand
CATCAATTTTCATACTGGATACAATGAAGCACAACACATAATCTGAAAGGCCACGTTTCATCCAATTTTCATACTAGACCCAATAACCACATTGAAGCTCATAATCAAACAACCTTCTGAATCACCCAATCACTAGATCAATACATATACAATGAGAGTCATCAATCAGATCTAGTCCATCAGATCACATGAAGATGAGTCATTAAGAAAATAATCAATCACTTCTCAGACTGCTGTTATCAGATCATAATACCATAAACGAGACCCAGAACACAGCAAGGATAAACATGGACAACTAATTTGATTTCAAGAGAAGTACGGAGCTTCACCCATGTAATGCCTGCTTACAAGTATGCACTATTCTTCTGTGTCGCCACTGACCTCTGCACCTGCGCCTTCGGTGGCGCCTCTGTGGTGTCTCCTGTGGCGCCTCCGCACTGCGCCTTTTGTGGCACCTCTGTGGCGTCTCCACACTGCGCCTTCTGTGGCGCCTCCACACTGCGCCTTCTGTGGCATCTTCTGTGGCGTCTCCGCACTGTGCCTTTTGTGGCACCTCTGTGGTGTCTCCTGTGATGCCTCTGTGGCGCCTTCGCACTACGCCTTCCGTGGCGCCTCTGTGGCATCTCCGCACTGCGCCTCCTGTGGCGCCTTCACACTGCACCTTCTGTGGCGTCTCTGTGGCGTCTCCGCACTACGCCTTCTGTGGCGCCTATGTGGCGTCTTCGCACTGTGCCTTCTGTGGCATCTCTGCACTGCGCCTTCTGTGGCACCTCTGTGGCGTCTCCGCACTGCGCCCTCTGTGGTACCACTGTGGCGTCTCCACACTGCACCTTTTGTGGCGCCTCTGTGGCGTCTCCACACTGTGCCTTCTGTGGCGCCTCTGTGGCGTCTCCACACTGTGCCTTCTGTGGCACCTCTGTGGCGTCTCTACATTGCACCTTTTGTGGCGCCTCTGTGGCGTCTCCGCACTGTGCCTTCTGTGGCGCCTCTGTGGCGTCTCCGAACTGCGCCTTTTGTGGCGCCTCTGTGGCGTCTCCGCTGATCCAGGTGGATATTGGTGGCCACCTGCCAAGTCCACCTAGACCCCCACCATTGTATTTCTCAGCATTTTCGGCTTCCTTAATTGTAGCACAACTTACTATTTTTAGCAGTTTTTCGGGTCCTGAACTTCCAGAGCCGTTTTGAGGCCCTAAACGACTTTTTTTGGGGAATTTGGGGGCAACACGAGTCCATGGAACATGGATCAGTGTTGCCCATTCCAACAATGATAGTGCTCGAATAGATCTTTCTAATGAGCTATTGTACGCATCAAACGGAGATCATATGCTAAAGTTACGACCCCGGGAGGTTGATGTACCAACTTACCCCCAAACGAGGCCCACAGTTTGGCGTTTCATCTCCTAGGGTTAGGTTTTGGAATGTTAAGGGTTTTTAATTGTTTCTCAACAATAAATAGGCCTTCGAGCCTCATTGTAACATAGTTCATTGGCATGTAGCCACACATCTCTTCTCAGAGATAAGCTGTCATCGCCCTAGCTGGTTTATTTCCATTTCTGGTTGTAAGCATATTTCAGTATTTTTCATTAATGAAATGAAGTATTATTTCTGTGTTTTATTGTGTTCCTGTTTAAATCCGGATCATGAAAACCACTCATACATACACAATTCCCTTGTAGCAAAACAACATTCCCTTTGTATGAAAAACAAAAGCCCCTATGCCCAAAGATGACACATGTTGCATAAATATGAGAACACAGACAATTATTAAGATCAAGGAGGGGAGCTTGAAATCATCAACTTACCAACAAGTGACCAAGGATGATCAATTGCAGGATCCAAGGTAGGCTCTGAAATTTGCATGCGAGCCAAAATTTTGGAGGGTGGTTGTAGCCGCTACAACATTGTTGACACACTAGTATAACTCCAGCTCTCTATATGGACCTTGTCCCATGCAAAGTGATTCTAACCCTTCTGGAAGTATTGTTCGATTCATGGATCATGATGCCTTCCACACTAGCTTGTGTTAAATATGAGGTCCCTACCATTCCCTTGATCGATCGGCACACATTACATGCCAAGTCAAACTAGTTGTTTCGATTAGGCATGAGGGGTATATTTATGCACAAGTAATCTAACTATCATAGTTTAAATTTCATCTCTAGTGTTGCTTCACTGCCAGCAGACCTGGACAGTACCCGGCGGAGTCACGTAGGAACACAAGCATCACTCTACCGCCAGCGAGCCTGGTCAGTACCCTTGCGGAGTTACTTGCATCACCTCTCGCCGCTACAAGCCTTTCTCTTCTTTTGCCTTATTCATTTTTCATTTTTTCAAATAACTGTGCTTAGGCACTTATTTATTTCAATGGTGGAAGAGGGATCCTAACTTATTGAGAGAAAAAGAGGTTGTTCCTTCATAAAAGTATGTTATTTATACCTCTAACATGCTTGTTAAGGTTTTCCCCCTCACCTTACTCTACTTGACCAAGTTGAAAAGGGTTAACCCAAAAGAACCTATTAGAGTAGGTGGTACTAGTTAATAGTGCAAGTGTTGTGTTTTCACCAAGACTCACTCTGGATAGAACATATTTTCCATCAAGGCATCATCGACTGAAGATAACAAGTTATTCGTAAAGAGAGAGGAAAAAAAGATAACCATATGTTGATGGTTGTACAAGTCCTCTTAGATTTTCTTAGCTTGTCTCAAGATCCAAACAAGGTTTCATGAGAGGATAACCTATGGGTGCAAGAAAGAAAAGAGAAAAAGAAGAATTAAAGTGAAAGAAAGAAAAGTAAGCAAAGCAAGCAAGCAAGCAAACCAAACCAAGTAAGCAAGAAAAAGGACATGCAAACTAGAAAGCAAAGAAAATCAAGAAGCAAAGACTACCCCTACTCCTATGCTAAATAGTGTATGGGCCTACTCACATGAAGTGGTATTTCCAATGTAGCCATCGATGCATTGGTTGGCCCATGTTGGCGAAGGCATGAAAAATATGCATGTAAACCAGTGAACAAGAAATATTTCCCAATGAATACCAACACACTCTGAGTTCTAAGAGATCCATAGAAAAGAAAACAAGGAATGCACAAGACAGACATTTTATGGACTTAGCATGGTGTTGTGACACATTGTGTGTAGATGATAAGCATGCAGTGCCCTCTCTTGACTATGATAGACAAGAAAACATGAGAAAGAGAGACAAATTACGCATCACAAGTGTGGTTGTTCTGTATGATTCCTCTAGTGCATAAGTGATGGGATCATGTGATTTGAGTGGAGGAAGAAAAATCTGTGTGTTGGGTTGATCTTCAATGTGAAGCAAAGAGTGATGAGGAGCCTTGGGTGTTTCAAAAAATTTCTGATCGAAAGTGGAACTAACCTCAGGACAGTGAGGGCCTGACATAACCATCAACCTAGGCTAAAGTGCCTCGATAGCCTATGGGGTTTCCACTTTGTCAATAGATAGATCGTTGAAGACCAGTGGCGTAGGAAGATTAACAATGAGTGAATCAACATCATGATCAAATGAAGAAGTGCAGAGATCACAACCCAATCACGATAAAAAAATCGGGATGTTCGTTAGCATCCTCATGATTTGATGAATCATGCAGAGGGGTTAATGAGAAACAAGGATGTTCACCCTTTATGCTTTTAGAAATGATAGATAATATGGGACAGATTTTTAGAGGAATATGTGTCCTCTCAGCAATGTAAAGACAAGCTAACATCCGGTGTGTCGTGTGAAATCGGAAGTAGAAACATCCGGAGATGAGTTTTCATAGGGGAAATCAAAAGTGGCAGAATCACAAGGGATGTCAGGATAGAGCGAATGAGGCGTGGATGGAAGGGATTCATCCTTCACCGTGTGTTTTTCTTTAGATTCCCACACACACTCATCATGAATGATAGCACAAGTTGGATGGACAACATCAACTCAGTCGACAACTCGATCCTCATTCACAACAAGTGTGGAGCCCATAATGGAAGAACACAAGACAGTACAATATAGAGGATCAATTGAACGTGGGGATGGAGGTTGAGGGAATGAATCCATGTGACAACCAACAGGATTGCAAGCCAAATATGTGCAGATATCAATGGCAAGTGGGGTTGGAGGATGTGACAATTCAATAGATGTGTGCGCACCTTCTCCCACCTCACACTGCTAAGCTAGAGTTGTTTGATGAGAAGAGGACGTACAATCACTTGTGACAGTGACCTCATCCATCTAAGATTTGGAAGCTCTAACATCAAGCTATGTTGGGAGGGGTTTGAATGATTCTAAGAATTACGGGTTTTTGGATACGTAAAGAATATACTTAAATATTCCATTGAGAAATTCCCAATCAATTTCATCTTCAAGAAATCGATATGAAAGATTACAAAAGCATGTGTGAAATTTCTCAACGGATTCATTAGATGCTTTCCGTAATTTCAGAATTTGTTTGTTGAGTGCTCTATGGTCAAAATGATTAAAATCACGATCTATCTCTATGACCAGATGAGGGAGAGTGAATATATTTTTCAGGCAGCGTGGCACACTATTGTAGTGGGTGCCCTTGAAGCATGTATGCAGACAGCGAAAAGGTCATGTAATCTTCTAATATTTCATGCCTTTCACAACATCCTACAACACCAAATACGTGTCTAACCAAGGTAGCTTGGCCTCCACCATCGTATTTTTTACATGACAGGTAATTCTAGAGCTCCTCCGAGATTTAAAATTCGTTTCCATAAGACAAACATGCCAGAAGACGAATTTTATGTTTAGTCATGATAAGTATGTAGAGATTCAAAATAGATTGTGAGGACTCATCTTGTCATCTAGCCCTCCTTCTAGCACCGGGAATGTTGACGGTGTTGGACCCACCAACATTCAGGGGATGTCCTCGGTATGAAGTCCCAACTAGACCTCATATCGTTTGGTGTAGAAGTCCCATCTGGTATGATGGCTCAGTTGCCATTATCTTAAAGATTTTCCTTAGCTCTTTATTGTCAGCACATGAGAGTGGTTTACTTTGTCTTCAAACAGTGAGGTTTGTATGCCTGGTGAGTGCTTAGTGTCGGTTGTGTCAAGGTTCTTTCACTGCAGAGGGATAGGGTGAGAGTGAGTCTCAAGATGAAAGGGAATAGTCCCAACTCTATTAGAGACACACAACACAGCAAGACATGCACAACTTCTAGTGGAGTAGTTCACATGGATGTGATAGTCACAAAAATAAGGTGAACAGATAGCACGTACAACACCCAATGGCATAGTCCACACAAGTGCGACGGTCATTATAACAAGTTTACGAGAATAAATATGTCAAGTGTCTGGCAGAATAGTCCACATGGGTGAGATAGCATGAAGAAATGATACAACACATTTCCAACAACATATGTACTAGAACAACTAAAATAGTTCAACTGTCTTAAATACAGGTTAAAGAAACATGCATTACAAGCGTCCAATGAATAGTCTTATAAACGAATACAATACATGTGTGAAAATGTGTTGGCCTGTTAACAGGCTTCTAAATTAAGAGAAAGTTCCAAGACACATTTGTACACCATTACATCACTAACCTCGATAGCGGGGCATTGGAGCCACTATTCGCTCCTCAAAGAAAAGACTATATACTCTCAAGGCTATGTGTGAGGATCCAAGGTGAAAAGTCTTTTGCATGTACAAATGAGGGGTATATATAGACAAGGGTGAAACTGACCCTTGTGATTGTTCGGCTTCCCTCATGATCAATTGACTTACATGAATGTTTGACTTCATCTGTGGGTCTCTTCGACTTCCATGTTACATTACATTGATTACATAGTTATGACCCAAAGTAGTGATGTGGTAGAGGCGACTCATGACCCAACTCAACATGACGCTACAAGTATGCACATGCTGGTTGTGCTATCCATGTTGAGTTGTTGTGCTGCTGAGTGATGAGTGTGCCTGTGGTGTACCATAGATTTACCTCCACATGGCAGAGTGTGTGGAGTCTTCAATGGTCTTGGTGTCTCCTTTGCTTGCTACTTGGTAATGCTTCGTGTGTTTTTCCAGCCGTGAGTAAGTCTTCTAGCATGTGCTCCTTGTTCAACCCATTCGTTGTCGTGAAATGACTCATCCATGTACCTGCTTCCATTATCACTCATGACGAAACGACATCAAATCCAGAAATCCCCTAGTCTACCATGATGCATTGTATTTTGTTTCTGGGTGCAGGTGACCAGGAGAGAGGACAAGGCTCTAAAATAGCGTAGAGCACATTTCAGGCTGGGATGCGGGCTCCAAGGCACTGTCAAGCAAAAATGTGCAGAGGTCACTGGGAGACTGGGATAAGCAGTCCGAAATAGCACTGACATTTTGTGAGATTTGGCTCAACTAGGAGGCAAAACTACGCATTTTTTCCCAGGAAGGAAATGGGAGAAGTTGAGGACACTCATAGTGAAAATTGTGCAAATTTTCAGGGAAGGCTGGGAGCGAGCTGCAGAAGCTTGCTAGCCAAAACTGCATAGAACTAGGAGGCAGTCATGCTGAACATGTCTGTGCAGTTTTCGAGCTGAGCAGGATGTCGAGTAGCTGCTGGACAGTCCAGGAAAACTACACAATTTCTAGGAGGAGCAATAGGTCGGCCAGTAGGGGGACAGATTGACAGAACTAGGTAATTTTCAGAGACAGTGCAATGATAGGTAGTGGGTGGTTGTCCCTCTTGTCTGCGCAATGTCTTCATTCAGTGGAGGTGGGCATGTTGATAGCTTCTACGTAATTTTTTGAAGGATTGAAGCGTGGGGTCACTGCCCAATCAAGCTCTTTGGTTGACTAATAGGAGGCTTGATGGATAGGTTTGGGGGCAGCACAGTTTGAGATGGCTTCTAGGAAACTTTTATGTTGTTTTGGGTGACATTCAGCCAGGTAGATTCTTGTAGTGCACAGTGCAAACTGCCTGGGAGGCAGCCTCAAGCTCTACGCAATTCTAGGCAACAATGCTTGGTCATTGAGGGTTGAGACTGCACAATGCAGCTCAGTGGAGGTTTGGCTGATGGAGGGAGGTCCAGTCGTCAAATATTTGGAAAAATGGCTAAGTGTGTGAGCGAGCGAACTCATGTATAGATGTCCTTGCGAATGCACACTCAATGACAAGACACCTCAAACCAACAAGACAACATGTCTCAATGTGATTGATTGCGGAATTGTCTAATGGTGAAAGCGACAAGTATGACACTTTGGATAGACCTTCGGACAACCGTGATGTCACTTGCATGACAATTATTACAACATCATGTGTGAGTGTGATAATTGTTTAAATAAAAAACACAACCCATAGACAAACTTCAACGTCACCAGAACAAGGTTGCAAGCATGACATAGCAATCAACATGCCGAAGATGACAATTGATTAAATAAGCAAAAAGGAAGCAAGACATGTAGAGGAAACACATGAAATAATTTTTTGGTGTTTGCACACAAGCATGCTACTGAATAAATGATGATATGAAAATGATAAGAAGTCTTGCAAATTCAACTAAGAGATGTACTTAGAAATTTTTCCTTTACTTACCATACTTATCCTTAAGATGATTGTGCATCTAATGGAGTTTCCATGTAGTCTTGGCCTTTACCATCGCTTAGTCTCTTTGTCATTCTCCTTGACTCCTTGGGGTTGATCTTAGCATGTTACCTTTTCCTATAGTCATTGGGCGATGGATCAACATGGTTTCAATGAGAAGTGACTGTTGTTGAGATGAGGCAATGGGAGGCCCATCTACATAGTTTCTACATGCAAGGAAGCCTCATTGCTCTGCGCATTTCTAGAGAGAAGTGCTAGTTGCCTCACTGCTATGCACATTTTTGGAGAGCAGTGCTGGCTGGGGTCTCAGTGGGCTACGGGGTTTCAGTAGTCAAGGGAGGAAGCTTGATGGTTGCAAAAGCAAAGTGAAAAGTTCCGGGAATATGAATAAGGCTAGGTTGATTGGGAAATGGCTAAGTGTGAGATCAGTGACACAGATGTAAACATTGATATGACTCGATTGTGATCACACACGAACACTTAGTGACACAATGTAGACCATCCTGAATGCATAAGACATACTTTTCTTGATGCAACAACCTTTGTGACAAGAGTGCATGAAGTGAGTGTGAAACATGTCTATGTGATGACAACCACTCATATGCACAGAATTCCCTTGAAACAAAACGAGATTCCCTTTGTATGAAAAACAACAACCCCTATTCCGATGACACATGTTGCATAAAGATGAGAACACAGACAATTCTTAAGACCAAGGAGGATAGCTTGAAATCATCAGCTTACCAACAAGTGACCAAGGATGATCAATCGCAGGATCCAAGGTAGGCTCTGAGATTTTCATGCGAGCCAAAATTTTGGAGGGTGGTTGTAGCCACTGCAACACCACCCAAACAATTAGAGACCATAAAGAGGGTCATAAGCCCATGAACCATCTGATCTATCCTTTGTTTGCTAGCCTAACAACCACTGCATGGGATTGGCATAAACCACAATTTTTGGGACATCATAGGATTTCTTCATAAATCGGGTCAGCTTGGAGCACTAGAACCTCAACCCACTAGTAACTGATGCATTGAAAGCACCAATATCAATATCAAGTGGAGGGCCAGACACTCTATAACTTAAAACCATTAGCGAGACAATTAGGGTTTACACCTAAAAATAATTTCCTCAAGGAATAATTAATTCTTCATAAAGGAAGCAATAACCACCAATCAAATCTGGCCACTAGGAAAAGGTTGGTAATTCAATTACCAATAAAAAGGAATATACTCAATCAATTCTACAATCATAGGATGAATAACTCAGGTCTCGGCAAATTAAATTAGAACATGGAGGGTCAAATGCCACATTCCTCCATGGAGTAAGGTTATTGTTGATGATAATCCTCCATTTCTATCAAACAAATGCACCATGCTCAATTTAGATTAACCATCTTCGATCCATCTTAACTTTGGATCTACTAAGCATCGAGAGGGATCAGATCCCTTGAGATGTAAACTTCTTTTAGAGTGAAAAGAGATTTGATCCCTCTTGAAGCTTGGTATATCTAGAGTTAAGATGGATCTAGACTATTTTAATTAAATTAACTATAATTAGATTATATAATTATAAATTATTATAATTATGTTTATTAATTTGTATTTTTTTTTTTATTTTAGTTATAGTTTTATTTTTATGTAATTTGACTGAGTAAATGCTTTATTGATAATTATAATTATTAATTATTTCATTTTATTTTTATTTTGATTTTTATTGTATTTTGTCTGAGCCAAAATGTTAAAAATTACAACATCTCTACCATATTGGGTTGGAGAGTGCCTCCTCGTGCAATGAATTATTCGCTCTAATGAGGCATAATCAAGGTGGGGCTATGTCTTAAGCTTACTTTTGTTTAGGATTCATAACTTCTCTCTCTTGTCTCTTGGTTTCTTGTGTCATTGTTGTTGAGAGAATAATTTCTAGTCACATTCACCAAGTTCCTATATTTTTAGGTTTGTGACTTTCCCAATTAAGGTAGAGATTGATTGCATGAAGATTATTCAGGTAATTATTTTGTCAAAGGTGAAAGCTTGTTTGGTTTCAGGTTCCTCAACTCTAAGATTTATGATAGACATGACTGTGGTCATTAGTTCCTTGCAAGATGGTCTCAATATCAATTTTCTCCTAATGGTTTTCCTTTAAGTCTCAAGTAGTCTACCTCTACGCTTATGGGGACTCTTTCTTTAAATTGTTGTCTAGTTCCCAAAAATAATCTCATGGACAACAAGCATCTTAGGAAAACATGACAAGAATAACAAAGGAATGAGGAGTTTATTAGGGACCTAGGAAACTCTTTGCAATCACTCTTTTGAAAAATTATTGGTGTAGGTAAATAGCTTCACAAAGTGGATATTTTTATGGGTATCCTCTTCCAATAGAAAAGAATATATTTCAACATTAGAAGCACCAATTCAAGAATTGTGTCAACTTCTAGTTTAAGTAATATAATTTTGTCAACTCCTTGAAATTTGGTGAGTCTCACTCAATTTCTTAATCAATAATCCCACATATGTCAACTCTTATCTTGGAAATATAATTCTATCATCTCGTAGAAGTTTCATGAGTCTCACTTAATGACTTAATCAATGCCATTCCCCCTCCCACTGGATCCGGAAAAGACATAGAGGTCCATAGTTGTTTATCTTAGATTGGAGGGCAACAACTACATAGCTAGAAATATGCAACATGAATATAATCAATTGTCAAATTTGATGGGTACTTACTTGCATTTTCCTTTTATAACTATCAAATACTAACAATTTCAAAATCTATAAATCATGATCGATGTTTAGTTTTCTCTTAAGTATGTTAATTTTATAAGTGAGTTAAATATTTACCCTTATCCATTTATATGTGTAAATTTGATATCTTAGATATAAGTATTTTGAAATTTGATTGATCAATCGCATTCATTGAGACTCCAAGGTAAGAACATGTTTCATGGTTCCCACAATGCTAATACTTTGAGATTAGTCTTTGATACAATCACAAACATTCCCTTAGTGTGAGACTTTGAAATAAGTATAGACTATGCTCATAGTGGATCTTTGGGTGTGCTAGAAAAATTTCATCTCTATCCTAACTCACATCAGGAAAAACCATGCACACTGAAGTCTAAAGCTTGAATCTTGAAGATCCAAACTCACATAACATGCTTACGCCCATAGGCCTTGTATATGTTACATAAAACACTAACCTATGGGGATAGAATAATTAGATTTAAGTTCCTTTTGATTGTTAATAGAAACAATATAATTGACATAACATATTCTTGTTTGATTTTGAGAGATTTTATGTAGTTTCTTTAATGTTAATAAGACAATGATAAATCCTAGTTTTTATAAAATGTGTCTATTTCATGGTTGGATATGGAAATATGAAATGTGTGGTTACCATGACTCCCATGCATTCTGTAAATTCATAATTGAATCTAAATGTAACTAGGTTTTGGCCTTTTTGGTCTTGCAGCGCTGGCGACAAAGTTATATCTTTCTTACTTAATGACCTATCATGGATTTATTCAATATACATGCCTTGTATATTATCATTGTTTGCCTTGTATGTTATCGTTGCCTCTCAAATTCCTATCTAAAAGTAGGTTCAAACTTGTTTTATTATTTATAAGATCCTCCCTCAATCCAACTCATCACCCTAAAAGTTGATATCAATTGTTCCTTTCAAAATAAATTATAATTTATAGCTAATGGGTTTGAGAAAGTTATTTTGAGTATCTTGTCAGGATAGTTCAACACAACTTGCAAAATATCTAAAATTACATAAACAACGACTATAAATAATTGTACTAAAACATTGGCTTGTATGGAAGTAATGAATACCATTGAATATATTCATTTTTTCCAAAGTAATATAAAACATGTACATCTATGATTTTACTTGGTTCTATGTTACTTTACTATAAATTTGGAACAAAAGGATTGATGAAATAAACTCAACTTATATTAACAAAAAAAACACTCTTGTATTCACAATAAAAGTTAAGGAAAACACATATAATACAAAATATTTAAATGGCATGCATAAACAAATATAAAATGTCATGAGAAAGTTAATCTTAAAAATAAAATTATCATAAAAAAAAAAAAGCATAGTTAGGAGTGCCCATCAACATCATATTTATACCTTAAACACAATAGTTGAAGATATGGAGGAAACATCTAGACCTTTTTTTTCTTTTTTTCTTCAGATATTCTTTCTATTTTTATGTTTTAGGATCTTAAGTGTCTTTTATCACTTAGACACCACTAGGTATTTTAGATTATTCTTGTAATAGAAACTACCCTCAATTTGTAGCGTTATTAAAAAACGATCTCTTTTTGACATGCAAATAATGTGTCAAATTCTATTATAATTTAGTGATCAATTGACAACTTGCTAGTAATTGTGATGCTAATTGACTTATCACCACAATTTAAAGAAAACCACATCATCTCCAATGATTCCTTGGTGGTTTGTACATGGCTAAACTTTCACTAGTTTTAGATGTCTCTAGATCTTGGGCCATCAATTTGTTTTCTTGCTTTTGAAGAACATTTGCTCTTAAGTAATCACAAACAATTTTGATTCTTACTCTATAACCAAAAACGGTTTCAACCTAGATAGTATCCATAAGAAAATAAATATGCTTTATGATCAATGATGAATTTAAATTTTATTGATAATGATGATGGTTAACATTTATTTAGATGAAATTTGTTGTATCAGTCCTTATGAAAGGAAAGGAATTACTTGGTCTGATTTAAAAGAAACATTTTTTAAACAACATCTAAGAAAAAGTGTTTTTCATCTTCAACCATCTTAGTAGCATGAAGATGAAAAATTATTTTAACCCATGACATTTTAGGAATTTTGTAATGCTCTATTTTGTGCGAGTTTATTTTTATTTTAGCAATGATTTTCTTCTTTACACTATTCAAATCAGATATAGATACTTTTCATTTTCTAAATTAGGGTTGATCACCTCCTTATAATATCTTAATTTTCTTTTTGTTCTTATTCTTGATCAAAATACAATTTCTTCTTAATTCTCATTAATCTTCAAAGTAATCTCTTCCTTTTTTCCCCAATGTTTTAGTTTGGGTTGGGAGAGTTGGTATGTGTAGACAACCTACATGTTAGTTGGATGTACAATGTAATTATGGGAAACCATTTCAAGCCCAACATGTATTATTTAAGGATTAGTGTCACACTCAACCATTATTATGACTTGACCTTAGTGCACTCCACAAATAGAATGGTCGAAATCTCAAAATTATGGCTTGACAATTTTAAAGCTCAACATTTTTGGAGAGACACCATGCCCTACACTTATCTTGGGTAAGTTGCCTAAATTTTTTGTAGTTTTTTGTAGCACTCTTTAATCGTGTAATTATCTCTTGTTGAACTTAGCATTCGAGCAAACCCTTTGCTCCATCATCACAGGTTTTCCTCTTTTCCATCGATTTCCCTATCCTTGAACTCTTGTCTCCCAATTTATAATAGGACTTGGCTTCATTCTCCTTATTTTCAAAGCGTTATTGTTTGAAGGTCACCAATAAATCTAATTTCTCTAAGGCGTGCTCTACCTACTAGCTTCCTTTGTATCTTTGTTGTCATTGGATTGAATTTCATCATGTTTCCCCATGGCTCCTCTCACAATTGTTATGGAAGCCAAGGAGGGAGTATTCTTCCTCACTCAAGAGCCCAAGTTAATGCATAAGCATTTACTACCGACTATTGGGAACATACTTCTCATGTAGCTAGAGAGGATATGGATATGGCTAAAAAAGAAGCCACAGTTGAATGTTGTTTCCTTTATGTCATAAAGATTGAAGAGAACATGGGACAATTAATTCTAGATTTGGGGAACACCTACTTTGAACAAATTTAATACATGCAAACAATAGATATCTACTCACAGATTAAAACCATAATGGGTTTAGTTCTCGTGGAACACACTGAGGCTTAGGCATTGATACCTTGCACTTGCAACTCACCAAACTGAACAACAAAGTCTATGTGCTTGCCAAGAAATTTACAAATGCAGACTTCCCCAACAATGACGAGAAGGATCACAACCCTATAACCACTCATGTGGACTCCCCTAGTGCTTAAATGATGATATTTGTTCTTAGTTTTTTACATTTAATCAAGCATATAAGCCTAACTAGTATTTTAAGTTGTATTTTAATCAATAGTTTTATTGATAGGTTTAAAGAACATTTCTTATACAAATATATTATAAAAATTGAACTGATAATTTTGACAAAAATCTTATATCTATGTTATTGATCTAATTTGTTGAATAACAAATCAATAATTAAAATATTATTATACTTTTATTTACAATAATACAAAATTCATATCTATTCTTAAAAAATAATAACAACAACATTATATTAATTTCTTATCCATAAATATTTTAAAAGACAAAAATATAATTTAAATATTTTACTATTATCTATTATATTAAATATCATTAAATAGTTAAATTAACTATCTTACATTTTTATACTACATATTAAATATCATTAAATAAATTAATTTAACTGCTTACTCTTTAGATATTATATATTTTAAATTAATTGAAATTCAAATTAAAAAAAAAAAAACTTAGATATTGTTTCTAAGATAGTTGGACACTTTATTAGTTTCTATATTTTTAAAATAGTTTTTATATTTTTCTATTTTTATCTTAAGATTTGAACTTGAAACTTAAAGGGAGGTAATCATCTTCCGATGGCTAAGATTTTTGGAGATTTTTTGAATCTTGATGCCTTAGGAGACAATTTTTCTCCCCCTCCCACCTTTAACTCCTCCGCTAAAATTTACATGTTAACTCCTGTAGAATTGAGACTTCTGTGGTTTGTCATAGTTATAAGGAGGGCTTCAGCGTAAATCACATGAGAAAGATTTCTGCCAACGCGTTTCGAACCAACCAATGTGGTTCATCGTCAGGACAAGTTGAAAATACAGATCTAGCTAATCGATTTAAATAGTCCAAGCAGAGACTCCAACGGCTAAAACACTCTAACGGCTATTATATCATTCAAGAACCCCAATCAAACGCCCTCTAATTAATTTAAAATTAAAATATTATTATATTCAGAGCTAGGTTAATAATACATTTATTTAATTTTAAATATTCCCCAATAAGCGTAAAATATATATATATAATATATATATATATATACATATATATATGTTAATATTTATTTAATTAATTCATTAAATCTAACCTAAAAATATATGTATATTCTAATACTTTAATTATTGTACCTAATCTTCTAAATGCCCTATTTGTTATTATTGTTCTCTTAATTGCAATTGATCTTATTTATAATTGATTTATAATTAATTTTATGGAAGACGGTTAAATTGGGTCAATTAAAATTAATTTATTAATATATTGAAATAATAATGTATTATATATAAGATAATTATTAAGATTATATGTGTAAAATAATAATATATATAATACATACTATAAGAATAATTAGTTAACTAATTTATACTAATATGTATATGTCCTAAATAAAATACGAGGGGTTATATGTATTAATTTATAGAAAAAAGGTTAAAATTAGGAAATTGTGGATTAATGTTGATATTATATATTATATGTATAAACATAATAATATATATAAATAATGGAATAATAAATATTAATTAATTAATGTATTTAAGTAAAACTATAATAATACTATGTTATGTTTATGCTATTAATTAATATAATATTAAATGAGGGATAATACATATTAATAGAACTAAATGCTTATGAATTTAAAATTATAATGAAGAGGGCTGTTTAAATGTAATGCCATATGTTTTAATATAGTTATTACTAATATAAGTAATAATTTTTGAATAATTTAAGCTCAATTTTAATACAATCTACATAAAACAATACTGCCCAAGAGGAGGATAATCCTACGAAGAACAACGCTGCCAACGATAGGCGAAAACCAGACTCACAAGAACAAAAACACGCCCATCCAGAGAAAGAACCTGGAAGAATAGAGGGGGAAGGAAGAAAACTTAAGCTGACAGCGCAGGGATCCAATTTCTACTAACCTTCCACCCATCTTCTAAAATTTGAACTTTAATTGAAACTTAATTGAAACTTCACATATAAAATATTAGATGAAAAAATAAAATACCCAACATAAAAATATCATTATCAAAATTAATCTAATACCTCTTGCAACAATTTTCAGGCCCACATGCCCTTAATCCCTCCCCTGAAATATGAAATATAAACACACTGGAGTATGTTAGTGGTCTTATATAAAAAGGAAGAACACAAAATAACCCATGCTCACATTTCTTTTTCCAAAATGTAATAAAATTTATCCTAACCCACTTGTGAAATTATTATCCTATCAAATGCTTTTAGATTTTAGCCTATTAACTTATTTCTTTATCTCGAATTAACCAACCAAAAATAATTCTAAAACATACTCCAAACCCTACGACCTCCTAATGACTTTTTATCTTAATTATTTTCCATAATGACTTTTTAATATTATCTAGTTTCATCTGATCGCTTGTTGACCGATATACGGTTTTTAGTACTAAAATGTTCACGTCGTTTCATGTATACCGTCTTGGAAATTTGAGTAGCTTTCCAGCTCTAGGAAATTGAGGTAATTGTAGCATGTGAATCGCCTGAGAACAAATAAGGACGTTTCAGGCCCTGTCTACATACATACGGATGGATGGTCACATTTACTTGAATGGCAATTCATTGAACGTTGAAATTTGCGTTATGGTTGACTGGTTAATAACCAGAAGTCCCTCTTCCATATGTCAGGCAACCCATATTGGTAGAGACCCAAATCTTAAAGACTCCACACTTTCAAGGCTCCTATCATTTTCTAATTTGCCCATCCATGCTCTGCAAAGAAACCTGTTAGGTATCTTTCCACTGCAGGCTGCCATCAATCCCATCTGCAACCTTTTTCCATATGGAATCACAGACCCTCATTACCCACTTTTGGACTGTAACTACTTTTTATTTGAATTGCTATTGGAATTTGAATAGGAAATACAATTGCATATTATTCCTCTACATAGCTGAGTTGGTGCAGTTACTGTTTTGGGCATTCCCCTGCTATTAGGAATGCAGCAGGATATTAGTATATTACCCGATTTACAGGTGGTTGGATATACTCTTAGTGTTATAGTGGCCAAATATGAGGTTTGATCCGGAGTCTCTCCTGGACTAGACTTGCAGATTCACATGTGGTTAAAAAAAAATGGATCGACCCACCCTTACCAGTGGGGGCAAAAATAACTGGAGCCCAAATCACGAAATTCCTTGAAAAATTATTGTTGCTCTGCGTTGTTTAATACTAGTTTTTGCCTTGAAATTCGGCCATATGATTTTTGTGAAATTTTACTTAGTTTAAATTGTAATTTTCAATCTAAAAATGCATTTAACTTTTGGAAAAATCGAAAGTATTTTTATTAAAAGACTGAATTTTATTTTTTAATGTTTATCTTTTTATTTAGAAATGCAATTTACATTAAACAATAACGTAATTTCAAAACAATAACTAATTCATTTTATTTTATAAAATAGTAATAAATAAGTTGTGTATTTTATTTTTGAAAAATAGCAATAAAAAAATATGTATAATTTAATAAAAAATAAATTTAATTTATTATATAATTTAAAATACTATAATAATAAATATTTTTAATGAGATTATTTTTTTATATAAGTATTTTTTATGAGATTATCTTCCGGAATAATCACATTACTGATATTTTGGTAATTTTTTAAGTAAAGATATTTATCAAAAACAAATCAGAATTTAAAGAAATATATAAAAGTATAGTGAATTATAAAATTAGATCATTAATATTTGGAGATGATGAAAAACTATTTTTATTGAATATATGGTATAGTTTGGTATGAAAAAGCACAATTAAAACTGACATGATTTTGATCAAATTAAATTAGTAATATTATTATTTTTATTTGGATTAAAAAACAAATGGTCATTAAATATATTGGGTATTTAATGGTATTTTAAGTAAGTTTTGATAAAAAGAAAATTATTGTATAGTTTTTGATTTTTTTAAGATATTAAATTTATTTTTATAATTAGAATGTATAATTTTATAAGTTAGTTTGTTTATTTGTAATAGAGATTATTATTGATTGATTTATTTATTTTTAATTATTAAAAATTAGTTATTTTAAATAATTTTTTAGTATTTTATGATTTTAATCTTTTTATAAATTTCAAAAATGATAATTTAAATGTTATCATAAATTGAGAAAACTAATGAATGATATTTTAAAGTTTAGAATATTAAAAATAGTTTATGGGACCAACAGCCTCCAAGGGACTGATCCTAACATATTGTCATAATTGTCTTTCATGTCTATGAAAGCATTACATTCCAAAATGAAATGTTTTTAGGATTCCACTGCCTATAAAAGGTAAAATGTACACTCTTGCTTCCCAAGCTTCTTTAGGTCTTTTCTAGAGTCTCCTTTCACTCCTAAGTTGGTGTTAGTTAGTTCTTAGTTGAGCAATAAGAATCTTTGCTATCCTAGGAATGATAGTTCTAAGGTACTCTTTTTGTTGAAGATCGCAAATGGGGTTGAATTCCTCAACACAGCTTTCTACCCAACTCTTTTCCCCATATAAGTCTAAGGAACTTCTCTATAACAAATGGCTGCTAACAATTGGGTGCTGATAATCGGCTCATGCAGAATTATTTATGCATCACTGTTATTCAAGGAAAACAACACCATGTGGAATTACCAGTCAATAATCCATAAAAGTTATTTATACATCACTATTATTCAAAGAAAACCACACCATATAAACTTACCAACCAGTAATTCATAAAAAAATAAATTTTCCGACCTGAAAAATGTATTTAAGTATCAGTGCCATTAACGTGAGAAAAACCGACTCTTAAACCAAATTTATTTATAGAATTATAATCTATATTTTCAATGAATTCAAGTGAATTTATTTTGAATTTCAATTTAACAAATTGAAAACCAGCCATTCGTTGGCCCGTTATCCCAAAAGACAGTACTGCACTGGCATATGTTTTTCAACAATGCGGCCGCAGATGTCCACGGAAGTCGCAAGGTTTGCTGTCAACGAGATAAGATTTTCACAGTGAAGAATGTCGTCAACCTCAAACATGGACGGTGGAAACAGCGTTTTAAATACCCTCTACGTTTGGCGATGGTAATCAGATTCCGCTCAAATAAGAGAAATTTGGAGGAAAAATCTGGAGGTTGTGTGAGGGATCTTATGCAGCAGCTTGGATTAATATAACTTTGGTTACAGAGTTGATATGTTTTTGGCTACATTGTTGCCGAGCTACATCTTGAAGCTTCCTATCCCAGCTAATATATACATATATATTGCTTATGCTGCTGTGCCAAATGTGGAGTTTCATTGTTTCCAGAAGGGTTATTAAAGGGGGCATGTTGCTGTTGCTCGTTCTCCTGCTGCAGCTGCTAAATTTTGCAAGCATATATTCAGGTTTGGGTAAAGTTACCAATTTGTTTACCTGGTGATTTTATCTTATGACCACATGGGTAGTTCTGAATTTGCAAAGCTTACTCTTAAATAGTTTTCTTAACATGTTGAGTCAAATGACCTAGATGTTTTGTTTTCTTTGTTCGTTCTCTTTTTCTTTACAGATTCATCTCGAAAACTTCATTTTTCAGCTTGCGTTATGAATCTGATTGCTCTGCTTATTTATATATATATATATATGATTTAGGTGTATATCTTAACAAAAAGCATCAATTGACCGGGGACAATACACTATCTGAGTATATATACAATACATATTTCAGACCTAGGCAGTTTAAGAAGCCTGGTCATTATGAACCACAGCGAAATTTAGTAGCTAAATGAATAATCTGTGTATATGTGCAATCCATATTTGAGACCTAGGCAGTTTCAAAATTTAATAACAAAGTAACTAACCATCTCTAAGTATAAAATAAAGAAATTAAAAAAAAAAACTAAATTAAAAACAAAGCAAAATACAATATATTTGAGAACCATCATTGTACATAAAGATCAGAGCATATCGTAGTCTATGATATAATCAGTCGTTAATAATTGCAATCAATATACTAGAATACAGAGAATAATTACAATCGACATACTATAACACAGAAGGATGACAATGCAACACCTTTTATAATTATTAACCAATTATCATTATAATTATTAATCAATTATCATGGCTATAAGAGATACACTTCATTGTGACTTTTTCCTATCATGATTAAGAATCATAATAGGATAAAGTGGTATACTATTTTGCAACCGTTATAATAGGATAAAGTGGTATACTATTTTGCAACCGTTATAAATATCATGAAATATTATAATATATACTTTTTAATCGTAATTTTATACTGAAATTTACTAATTTTTAGTTAAAGAGGTTCCTAATTGAGAGAAATAATTATTATGTTATTTACTTAGCAAATAATATTACCATCCCATATATATTGTGATGATTTCAAACTTTATTCTTAAATAACCTTCAATTTTAAAAAAAATTACACTTACAAATGGCTAACTAAAATATTAAATCTTTGTTTCATGAAAAAAAAAACTACCAATCTTTATGATATATTAAACCTGATATATCTGTTCAACCGGATCATAAAAATTATAAAATATTGCTGGCAGTCTACTGAGAGCTACCAAGCCTCGCAATAATGTTGTTGAAAAGTTGCCTATGTGCAATTATTTGCTAATAAATAGTCCAAATAACGTTTGCACTGTAGTTCCTGTAAAGCATATTGGAGAATTTGAAGATATAGTTCAATCTATTTAACAAACTTTTCATGAATCGCATGAATCAAAAGCATAATTTCAAATGGTTTCAAAATTTCACCACCCTTCAAATGATATAGCCCATCTCTAACTTGGATGGTGCCTCATAAAATATCAAAATATCATATAACAGTTTGTCAATATGTTCACACAAATAGGTCATTATTTATTCTGTGAGATTCAAGAAAATTTCTAAGTTCAACTGTGCAGAATTCCAATGTAGCTATGTATGATTTTTCCTTTATAAATCGTTAGTATCTCTGACAGTAGAGTTCCAACATTTTGCATTCTTTCTGTCAATATTTTCAACAGGAACTCCCGGTCCTTGGGACATGCATCTAAAAGTATCAGATATTGTCTCTCCAGAAATGGCAAAACCCCATATCTCAGTAGGTCATAGGGTTCGCAGAATATTAAGAACAGGTATTGCCATAGACACATTAATTGTTATTTGTTAATTTTTTTTATGATAATGATGCTTAACGTTCATTTAGATAAATAGGATTATAATGCATATATCATGGATTGCTCTTTGCTCCTTATTATATGTGACAGGGAAATGCTCCAACAAAGATATCAGCATTACTCAATACCCTGATAATTCCTCTGGAATTCCTGAATACATTGTTCAAATCTTGAATACATGCATGCATGGATGTTCTCCCTCGGATATTCGTCTCCACTGTGGTTGGTTTGCCTCGGCAAAGGTAATAAATCCGAATACCTTCAGGCGCACAGGCTATGATGATTGCCTGGTCAATGCTGGCAGGCCGCTCAAGCCCAACCAAATCATTCGATTCACTTATGAAAATTCGCATATGTATCCCTTATCTTTCAAATCGGCCAGATTCTGTTAATGTATAACCACCTCAGATTCTGTGAGCTTATATCTCCAGAGTGAATATTGAATGATATGGACGAAATAATAAACGCTGCAGACCTCTGGGCTTCCATATGATAAATTACCTGTCTTTCTGATATCAGTTTATAAGTAAGACATGTCATTTCAATGAAATTGTGTAGTCAAAGGCAATATGTAATTATTTTGGTTTTCTTTTTTGTACCTATAAAATATTTCTTACAAAAATATCTAAACATTCAATGCATTTAATGCATTATGTACTCTATGTTTGAAACATATTTATAAATATATATATATATATTTTTAGTTGTATATGAGTGAAAATTTTGAAAAGTTTTTTTGGTTATTTTTATTTAGTGGATTTATTTGGAAATCAGAAGTTTGACAGGTGAAATCTTTACAATTAAAGTTTCCTAGAAGTTTTGAGGTGTTGAATTATATTATACATTCAAAAACCAGTTTTAAACAACAGGAAATCAAAAATTTCACTACTAAACAAAATAAAATTTATTATATAATTAAATTATATAAATTATTACTACCAAACTCACTGGCTTATTTAGGTTAAAATAATCCAAAAGGATATTAGAGTTGCAAAAATATCTTGGTATCCTACAAAAAGAAATTTAGAGAGCTGCAGAAATAGCCCTGGTATCCTATACATATTAGAGTTTGAGAAATAGCCCTCTAGTCCTATACTATGTAGAAGTTATTAATTATATTTAATTTAAAGTTGTGGAGAAAATTCATTATTTTTCTTATTAAATTTTAATTTTATATATCTTAAATTTATAATAAATATTTTCATAATAGTTTAGAACTTTATTATCAATTTGAAAGAAAACATATGTTTTCTTAAGAGAATATAAAGATATCCCCACACTCACAGATATAAATAAGATTTCTTTAGAATTTGGTTTTACAGTGTAAACTAATTCATCACCTTGAAAAACCATCCTAATCAACAGAGTGGTGGGGACAGTCGTGACTAGTTGCTATTAGCTAATGTAAACTGATTCATCACCTTTATTCAAGAAAATCCATCCCAACTGAAATATTCCACTAGTGATTTATAAACAGTAGTAGTTCACTCTTACCCAATACCTCTGAATTTTGATCTGTCTAAATTTGAACTCTTGGCTTAAAAAAAACATATTGTCAGCTATTTATCTAGATGTACATTTAAGGCTGTTAATCACGTGTTTCCTCCTAAAATGTCACACTTTCAAAACCAGGAGTAGAGTATGTATATTTTCATAAACTTAGCAATCAAATAATTGAACAAAGATGACTAGTCTTTATCCCATAAACATAAAATCTCATACATCAATTTAATGTCTAACTTAACCTACATTATTATTACAATTATTATTTCCACTTATTTTTAAAAAGAAATTCTTAGCTCAGAAGGTAGTGTAAAAGGTTCCTCCTACCAGGACCACTGCATGGTAGTATTGGAAAACATCAATTCCTCGGATGTTGATAAGTCGTGCAGTTACTGACTTTCAGAAAGTGGAATACGGAAATATTGTCATCAGCTTTAAATGAATCTGCAAATAGGGTTTGCAGACTCGGTCATCACTGCCGAAATGTGGATTTCATCATTACTGGAATGTACAGCAAATATACTTGCATCGGATGTAGAACTTGTCGGTATCTGCTCTGATTTTTTAATTTATGTACGTCATGCTATTCGGATGCAATGTAACCCTGAACATGCTCTGTCAAAATTTATTTCTCCACGCCATACTTTGAGGTCTCTCAATGCTTAAATTCTCAAAAGGATGTACAGAGTCCTTCGACCACTTTTGCACGGAGTTGTTTATAATGCGACTTTTTGGAGATTCAGGTGACGGAATCCGGCGGAAGAAATGAGGTTAAATCTTGATTTTTAGCAGTTAAAGTGGTTTTTTAACTGCATATTTGGATTCAGCGCCCTGAAAAACCCCTGGGAGCCATTGATTGTGCAGAAACTAGCTATCAAACTTGGGATTCCAATGAATTGCTGCCGGATTTTGACCTGAAAAATCCGCCGGAAAAGCTTTCACACTGCCTTTTGCACAGTCACCTTTATCAGATGTAAATGTAATTCTCGAAGTCCACCAAAGAGTTGGAAACCATCTAGATCTTGTGGAATTAAGTTGCCACGTAATTTTGTCTGGTATAAATTCTTTTAAGAAATATTTTTTAGACTGGAAATAATACCAAAAATTTTAAAACTTAATAATTGTAATTGGAATTGTAGAAAAAATTCCTAAACTTTTTTCAAAGTCATACCTAAATTATTGTCATATTACCAACAAAATTGTCACACGCTGCTGGAAATTTATATAGAGAAAACTTCAGTTCAAACAGTATCTCACTCCAACACTGCAGAAGATAAGTCATGGTCGTACACAAGCCAAAGGTGAGAGAACAAGCATGATACATACATATATATAAAACGTTGAGTTTTGGGATATTTCATTAGCTTTTAAGAAAGGTTGCACTTGAAATTGGATCGAGAATTAAACCTTTATAATAGTGAAAAATTATGAAATTTTTTTGAATGGATTTTATTTTGTTGAATTGAGGTTTATGTGATCTATATTAAGTTTAAGAGAGATTAGCATAAATCACAAGATATTTTATTTGTCTACGCATTTCGAACCAACAAGTGTGGTTTATTGTCAATATAAGTTGAATGAGCAGATCAGGATTAGCATGTTAAATAGATAGAGCAGAAACCCCAAGGGCTATGACCACGTAACAGTGATTGACAAAGACTAGATTAGACATGATAAGGGGAATAACCAATATTCAAATAAAAACTTAACTAAGGTAGTTAAATTCTTTTTAAACACTTATAAATATATGTCAAAATCAATCCTAACCTAAAATAATTTACATAACTAGTTAGTTATCAAAGTTGATATATCTAAAAAGATAGAGTAACTAATAGTTAAATAAAAATCATTAAATATGAAAACCCATAAATATCTATATATAAGAGTCAAAAGGACTATTCCATCTCTAATGAAATATTAAAATAATTATAAACTAAATCAATTTATAAATAGTTTAAATAAAGAAGTTAACCAAATAAAGAGTAATAGGGTAATTTGAATAATGATATTATAATATAATATATAAATATAAACTAATTAATTTAAATAAATAGTAAATATTCAAGTTATTAAATTTAAATATTTAGAGTAGAATTTAAAAGTTTATCTATTAGGGCATACATAAATAGTTATATATTATTAATCATTAAATATTAAAATAATTAAAATTAATTCATAGGTTTAGTTAAATAAAATTAAAGTAGTTAAGGGTTAAAAAAAAAAAAAAAAATAAAAATAAAATAAAATAATAAATAAAATAAATAAAATAGAAAATAATAAATAAATAAATAGATAGATTCAAATAATATTTTAAATTCAAAATAAAAGGTTAAAATGATGAAGGAATAATTACTAGCTAAAATCTTTATGCTATTAGAATAAAAAGGAGCTGCCACAATACCTTAGGCTATATGAACCTCAAGGAACAAAGGCTTAAAAAAAAAACAGTAGAAGACCACATGAAAAAACAAACCAAAGGAAAGGGAAGGCAAGAAGACCACTACTAGGAGGAAAGGGCTCCGGTGGAGGAAGACCACGACTAGGAGGAGAGGGATGGGTCCAACAACTACTCATCCATCTTCTCTATTAAGATTGTTTGGTCTTTTTTCGATCTCAAATTGAAATGCATTGAAATTTATTAAGAGTATTTAGAATAATTGAGTTATAATTAAAATTTATTAATATCATTTAAAATAAATTATTAATAGTTATGTTTATTAGAAATAATGTTTTTAAATTTTAATTTAATTATCTTTAATTATTAGGTGTAGTAGAAAATTTAATCTCTTTCTTGTAAAATTTTCTTAGAATATTTTTTAGTAGTATAGAAAATCAAAGATTGAAATATATATCTCTAAAGTAATTTATGTGTTTTTTTGCTCTTTTAATTAAATTGATTTATTAAAAAAATGTAACATAAACAAGTATTAAAAAAGTGAGTTATGGATTTTGAGTATGTGTCATGGTAATCTAACAAAGCCTATAATGTTCATAGTTAAGAATCTTGTTTCATGTATTTTTTAATTTTATATGTTTAATTTATATATTATTATTATTATTATTATTAATAAAAATAATTAATTAATTAGTTTTTATGTTTTTTAACCATCTAATATATATCATAAAGTAATTGTTTTGATGCTTATTTAGAATGATTTATGGTTGCACTAGTAAAAATTTACTCATATTATTTAAAGAAAATTATTGACCAATAAAAATTATAATATTTTTACAAAACTAATTACCATATATCCTAATAATTTAGAATCACCTCAAAAATATTGTATTCCAATTTTTCACTGTGATCCAAATTACTTGTGGTGAAAATATGACAAAGTTACCTTATCAAACCCCAACTTATGATATAGTGAAATTTTGGATCATTTGTCAAAACAATCATTGATAGTTGCACAACATTTTTCCACTTAGGTTCTAAGAACATCCTTAGGGCTGATAAATATATCATGATTGGGATTCTCCAAAGATAAGAGCATGGCTATGCTTTCACTCAAATAAACATACTATATAATTTATCTTATCTTCATAGCAAACATTCTCTTCATATGCAACAACCACTAGAGATGTTGTATAGAGTAGCATCATCCACAACAAAAATATAACTGATAATCTTTATTATTTCTATTTAAAGGCCTTTGCCAAAATATTTGTTTGTTCTCACTCTCTCCATTTTATAACAACATTATTTTGTCGTTTCAATGTATTCCTTTGCTTACAAGAATACCCCATATCTATCTTTCAACAACATTATTTTCCTTTACCACTAATGGAAACATATCCTAGTTGCTCACATATATTGCAATAAAATTATTCCTTAAATACTTCCTGGAGTGTCAATGAAAAATCATTCATCTTTTAAATTTCTTAGCTTTCTTAGCCTCAATAAGGTCATGCTAACCTTGTGATCATAGGTTAAACCCTTACTGCTCACTTTGCATAGGCCATTTTAGATGTTGATTTGTGATTTGCAGCATTCATGATGGCATACATTTTGTATAACATAGAAAATCTTACATCATTAGTAAATACTAAGGTTCCACTAACCAACTTACATGCCTCCTTAGTGATTGTTCCCTTCAATCCCTATCTATGATTTGGATTTTATTCAAAAATTTATTTCCAAATAACTGCATACAATTTGTATAGCATAGCAAAGATCACATCATTAGTTAATATTGAGGCTCCACTAACTAATCTACCTGGCTTCTTAGTGATTTTTAACTTTAATCCTCATCTACAATTTAACTTTTATTCAAAAAATTATTTCCAAATGCAAGATGTGCATCACAGCCTTCCATCCTCAAGCCTCACTGGTGTGTTTTTGCAAGTAGCAATTTTGTGTATCCAAATTTGTCACTCAATAATATATTTTCTTTCTCGCCAACACAATCCTCATATTCCATAAACCACCTTTTATGAGAAGACATGTAGGAGTCTCCTCGGTCCAACAATTAAGCTTCATCACGCCTTTAGGATTGAAGGCATGGAAAATACATTCTTTCTTCATAACATTATTCAATTTAGGACCTAATAGAAAATTCCTCTTTTTTGTTTTTGGGATATTTAAGCATTGCATTGACTCTTCTTCTACCATGTATCATGCACTTAAATGACAAACAATATTTATTATACTAATTAATGGTTTTAAATGTAAGAGTGATAGCTTGTAGGGGATAAGAGATATATCCAAGAATATAAAGGATATGGTTGATAGAGATTATACATGTGTTTTATTTTATATTAGTTAAGAGTTATCATTTTTTAAGGGATGAGGTTTTTCTTCTTTAAGGAGACTCTCACAGAAGACACTTTGAGTAATTACCCAATCTTGGATCATAAATAGGTTAGATTATTGGCTTCAATTAAGGAGCCTAACCTCAACGAAATCAAGAGAGTCAAACTCATCACCACCATAAATCTTAGGGAGAGATAATGATTCAGATTGGATCATTATATTGTTTTTCATCCCTCTCAATGCTTTTGGAGTGGAAAACATTCAAGAATCAACTGACAAGACCATATTTACTAGCAGGGCCCAATTTGGCAAATTAGGTTGTGAAAACATTCTGAAGCAGTTTGAGGCAACAAATGAAATTATTTTAGAGTAAAACTTTGCTTCTTTAGTGCATACCCTTTTTTTTCTATTCTACACACATATACCTTTCCAATCATGCAATAATTGCTTCAATTGGAATTTGTATGGAAAAAGTATGTCCCTCAAAATTTGGCCTTCCTATTTTGACCACTATAATTCGAGAGAATGCCTTTTCATCCCCCATTATTCATGGAAAAGGGGCTAGTCACAGTTTATGATGAAGCATACTACATAAGATTCAACACTAAAACTCTAGTTAAGAGTTGAAGGAGTCAAACCCAAACACTAGTAGGCAATCAAGTTGAATTATAATTGAGCCATTAGGAGGAAAAGGGGTTCCATTCTTTTTCAATGCATTTTGTTCCATATTTGAGCATAGTAGTTGAGAGGGATAGGCAGAGAGAATGATGCAACAAAATTGCAACTTTACGTAAATCTGAAAATTAAATGAATTAAACCCCTATTTAATTAACTATCATATCCCGATCTCTTTAGCGAAACTAAAACCAAATTAAATTCTCGTTCAAACCTTATTGCGTCTGAAAAATTATGCTAACCAACATGCATCTTCTTGAGCAATATTCGTCAGATCTCATTCATACATAATGAATGGTTGTGATCGATCCAGACTTCAACTGGATTAAATCACAATCCATATGATATCACGCCCGAAATCTGGATTAAACTTTGTTCTTTTCCTGATGCGATTATCGTCTCATGTGACCCTTTGAAATAGATGGTCACGATTAACTGAGCTATTAACTCAGTTTTATAAAGTATCACGTCAGTTTTTGGAATTAACCCTTGCGCTTGTTGGCACACAATGATCGTCAGATCACTTCAACGGTCACGATCTATTTATCAATTAACTCAGATTTATAATGTTATCGGGTCCAATTCTCATGTTAAAGTGCCTGCACATTTAGTAGCAAACACTGTCAATCTTCTCCTAAATAGATCATCATTGATCCATCTTGTGATCAATGATGATTTGTTAGTGCAGTCAATCTTTGTCCACTTTCAATTGACGAACAACAAGTTAAAGCCTTTGTCCAGGCGATTGTCAAAGGACAAACTCCACTAAAGGTTTTAATTTCACAAACACAATTTCTCATATTTAACAAAGGATTCAACCTACAATTTAAAGAATAAATCAAATCAAATAACATAATAAAATATCACACAGAAACAAGTTTTGAACACAAACTCCTTTCATTCATAACAATATTTACATATACATTCAAAACATCTCGTGCTCCGATCTATTCTCACCACTACTCAGCTCTCTCTAACACTTTCTAACGCTTTCTCGCAGTCTTACATTTATAGCATAATTACATAATTATGGATTATACTAAATCCATGATTTTTGCCATAATTTACTCAACTAATTCCTATTCGAGGATCTCATAATCCCAAAGATCTCTACAAGATCTACACCTATCGATTATCCCTAATATTCTCACATACTTGAGAATATTTTACAATTGAACCCTCACACATAGATTTCTCATTCAATCTATATAAGATTCCTAAAAGTAATTACAAACATCAACCCCCTAAATCAACCAAATGAACAATAATATTCTGAGTAGGATGCTCTTGCATCAGACTCCTGATGTAGAAAAAAAAAATTATGGACTCTTGTCTATGAGGTCTATCACTTTTTTGTAGTAATGTGACAGCTACAAGTATGAATGACTTGCTACATCCAGGATTCCAAACTCTATTTTTCTGATGGCCCTTCAAAGGAGTAGCCTCATCATGTAGTCTGGCATTAAATTCGCAAAATAATATCTTCAGTTTATTCAAGTTATTAAACTTGAATACCCTTTTTCCTGGTTTCCAAATTTTGAACGAGTCTCCAATTGGTTCACCATATGCACCTATAGCTTTACGAGGTAACTCTATCATGCTAAGATTAGTAAGAACTAAATCTAAAATTTCACCATCATCATCACTCGAACTGTCAACCAAATTTTGTATATCTGTAAAGCAATTTTCTCCACCATGCTCTAGGAGTAATTCCTCTTTGCTAATCACATCAACACAGTTGATGTTCTCTATGGTGTTCTTTCCTCCTTTTGTTACAGTTTCTTTGGTTTCAACTTCTTTGGCTTCTGTCTCTTTAGTTACTATTTCCTTCTCTAATTGAGCTACAAACTCAACTTCATGGAATGAAAAACAGTCATCCCAATTTCCTTCAAGTTCACAAAATATTTCTTGATCATAACAATGGCCATTAGCTGTCTCTATAGAAACAAATTCCTTATTTAGTAACATACCTTCATTCACAGACAAACTATAAATTTTAAAAATATCAGACCTTTAGGTATCTTTTGATGCTTCAAGCACCAAATTCCCACCATGGAATTTATGGGTTTCAGCAAATCCTCTTTGTTTTGACTCAATTCCTATGAGTCTCTCCTTCTCCAACAAAGAAATATGTATTTCTTCAAGTTTGTTCATCAACATAGCATTCCATTTCTATTGCAATAGATTCCACTTGACCCATTTCCTTATTCTCCATCCATGTCTTCGGTCTTCACTCTCTTTCTCTTGAAACCATTCCTGTAGTATATTCAACTCTGTTCTCATCACTACAATACTTATCCTATGCTCTTCATGACTCATCTAACATTTATCTGAACCTTTCCTAAGTTTATCCATGTTCATTTTCACTAATTCTTCAAACTCAAATCAATATTCGAAAGAAATATTTACCTCAATCAAATTATAAAACTGACTCCTCTTCTTTTCCTTTTGCTTTTGTTGCGCCTCTGATTTTCCTTGTCATATACTTTCTTGTCTTTCTAACAGCTTTAATTTGTGAGCTGCAATCAGCCTCTGCAATAACAAGTCTCCTTGCTACACAATACCTCACTAAGCTTCCCTCCTTCAAGATCAGTCTTTTGGCATTTCTCTGGTTCTCTTCTTTGGAACCATATGAGCACTTCTTTCTCTAGGCTGCTGCAAATCTTCTCACCTTCCTCTATTGTTACTCTGCACAAAAATTATAAAGACTAATGCTGAAAACTCTACAATATAATCATACTTCACGCAGAATCTTCTTTTGCTCTAATACCACTTTGATGCAACAAAACTGCAAATTTACATAAATCCGAAAATTAAATTAATTAAACCCCTATTTAATCAACTATCAGATCCCAATCTCTTTAGTGGAACTCAAATCAAATTAAATTCTCGTTCAAACCTTATCATGTTTGAAAACTATGCTAACCAGCACACATCTTCTGGAGCGATATTCGTCAAATCTCGTTCATACATAATGAACCGTTGTGATCAATTCAGACTTCAACTGGATTAAATCATAGTCCATATGATATCACGTCCAAAATCTAGATTAAACCTTGTTCATTTCCCGACGCGATTACCATATGGTCTGACCCTTTCAAATAGACAATCACGATTAACTGAGCTATCAACTCAGTCTTATAAAGTATCGTGTCTATTTTTGGAATTAACCCCCGCGCTTGTTGGAACACGATGACCGTCGGATCACTTCAACGGTCACGATCGATTTATCAATTAACTCAACTTTATAATGTTACGGGTCCAGTTCTCGTGTTAAAGTTCCTGCACATTAAGCAGCGAACACCGTCGATCTTCTCCTAAATAGATCAGCATTGATCCATCCTATGATCAATGATGATTTGTTAGTGCATTCAATATTTGTATTCAAGCTTCTATGATCCATAATGAATTAAAAAAATTCTTTCAGTACAAATCACATGAGAGAATATTTTGGCTGACACATTTCGAACAAACAAGTGTGGTTCATCATCAAGACTAGGTGAAGAGGCAGACCATGGAAAAGGCTTAAATAGAGAAAAATGTAGAGACATAATTTCAAGTAACAACACAAGGGAAGAGTCTCTACTGTTGGAAATAATACTGAGAGGGGGGTGAATCAGTATTATCAGATCAATATTTTAATTTCCCAAAAATATTTATATACGCTACTTCAGCTAAGTGAACTAGTGTGTACACGTGACTTTACTTAAACCAACCAACGTATATGCAAAGAACTTTTGATTTAGACAATTTATCATGTATTGAACTTTAACTAGTATATCAGAGATTTATTAGATAGTGCAGTAAAAGCAGAATAAAGAATCACACATAAGCAACACACATGAACACCAATATATAAGGTGGAAACCCAATGTGGGTAAAAACCACCTGTTGTTGTCATCTCTGTCTTCTTTTCATAATAAGAAAATCTGTTTACAATCTTTTACTAGTGCAAACTCATACTAGTACGCAGGCACCCACGTGTAGAAGGCTACAACCTTCTCTCATTCTCCAACTACTACTAGAAGGGAGCTACAATCCCCTAACTCTTGTACTAGCCCATATGTTTACTAGTACATAGGTGCTAGCCTACAAAAAACTCCACTCTTCTACTAGGGACCACATTTCATGAATTTTTAGACTGGATACTCTTGGAACACAACACCACAATCTGAAGGCCACATTTCATTCTATTTTCATACTGAACCCATTAACAACATCATAACTGCAATACAATCATTAAGTATATTTGCATCAACCAATCACTGAAACTCAATCACCATAACCTGAATCTGATCATTCAGAACACTATCACCATAATACAGTCACCAAAACCCAAAACATAGCCCAAAACTCTACGACAACAAACAGAAACAACTGAAACATACTTCATAAGGTATACACTATTTCCATGTGTTGAACCAACGTGTATATGCGCTTTTATCAAAGCCAATCAGCATACACATCTGTAAATATTAATTTATAATTTTGCAGCTATTCCAGACTTCAGTTATACCTACATCATAACATTTACAGAATAACACATGTGTCAATATTAAGATCTAGACTATACATGATCGAACCACATAATGATAATTCATTTCCAAGATCCTGATCCATCATTAGATCTTATTCCTCATCAACCGCTAAGGTTCATCCTTGGTTCAGATCAAGCAAAGCACCATAAGCCAATAACCTGCATACTAGGTCTCACACTTCCTCAGATATTCAATACTTGCACACTTTGGCCTAATGATCTTCTCCTCCTTATATAGTTTTAGGCGTTTCTCAATACCGTGGATTTAAACCACTTAGGACCAATACCTTGGACCAAATACCTAGGGTCAATACCTCAGGCCAAATACCTTGGACCAATACCATGGATCAAAATACCTTGAACCAAATACCTCGGACTGAAAAATTAGTTTTCCACCATATACGTGTTTTTCCTTCTGTGAAAAAGCATGTGTACATATATGCTACTTGTGTTCAGTGAACCTATGTGTATACACAGCTTGGTCAAGGTGAACCTATGTATACCTTTCTTTCTTCATTCTGTGTAGTCTGATCTGTAATTATTTGTTGTTGACATGCTGCATTGTGATCCTTCATTTGAGTGAGTTGCCATCAAGGACAACACCTATATCATAATGCCAACAAACTCCCCCTTTGGACTTGATGGCAACAACAACACCAAGTCACTCTCCCCCTTTGACATCAAGGGCAAAGGGTGGACCAAGATAATTTCTCCCTTTGACATACATTATGTTGGTCATGCCCCCCATGAGTACATGCTGAAATCTTTGATTGAGATCCCATTTTATACATGATGAGATGTACTAAAACCGTCCATGCTCTTCCTAAGTACAAGCAGAGTCTGCAAAAAAAAATATTTTCTAAAAGAATGACATGACTCTATAACTCAATTGTTGGGTTGTGTTATATTCTTTCCACGACTAACCTATGTAGTGAACCGGGGGGTTAGAGGGGGGGCAGAGCTCCCCTTCGTTGCGCCAATTGCGTAGAGAGGGGGCAGCAGCCCCCCTTGTCCGAGGGGTTTGAGGGGGGCGGGTAGCCTCCCTCTACGGGGTCTGGGGCAGCACCCCGGGAAAATTTTTTTTGGACCCTATATTAGGTTGGGTGAACCTACCTATGGTTTTCGGTCCATGGTTTTGGACACGATGGTTTTCAGTCCATGGTATTGGATGCTTCGGCATGTATAAATATGTATTGTAACATTGAAAGGAATATAATGAAAAATCAAGCTGGTAGTCTCGGTTTTGAGATCCAGTGGGAAATCTCTGTGTATATGTGTTTTATGTGTTATGCTCTCGCATTTTTTATTTTTCCTGTGATTTAGAACTCGTATGCAGGTAATTTCTGTACGGGGTTAAAACCTACATTTGGTATCAGAGCTATTTTGGCTTCAAGGGGATGCCTTTGTCGCTGAGGGGTTTTGCTCGGGCCTGTGGTAGACCCTGTTCAGTGGGAGATCTGCGAGATCGATTCTGGTGGTGAAAGAAGATGGCGAGCAGCGAAAAGATAGAGATTGAGAAGTTCAATGGTTAGAGTTTTGAGTTGTAGAAACTCAAGATGGAGGATCTGTTGGTGGATAAAGATCAGTGGATTACGGTAGATCTGGGTACTAAACCAACGGGAGTGACCGATGAAGAATGGAAGAAGCTGGATCAGAAGGCAAAGAGCATAATACGATTATGTGTCTCAGATTCAGTATTGCTGACTGTATCAGGGGAAGCTACGACGAAGGCTCTGTGGGACAAGTTAGGGACTTTGTACCAATCTAAGTCTCTGGTGAATAA
>APFE031398531.1:0-121378 GCA_000404065.3 Pinus taeda | reverse complement strand
TGTTCCAGACTCTGCTCCTCTTCCACAGCAGCAACCACAACAACAGATCGTGAAATGCCAACACTGTGATCGAGTTGGCCATCTGAAAGATCACTGTTTTGATCTTCATCCATGTAAGCACTGTCATAAAACTAGCCATTCTTCACATAGATGCTTCAAAAGCAAACGTCTTGTAAGAACAAAGATTCATCTTGGATGGATCGCTTCTCAGAAATGGGCATCAATAACCAAGAAGATATTCCAATCACATGTCAGAACTTGTTCCAGAGTGTTGAACAATCTTGTAGTTGAGTTTTCTCCATCATCTCACCTTGTATCTAACAGGGGGGGAAATGATGGTCATCTACAAGCTTCAAAGCCACATCAAGCGAGCCTGAGCCATAATCTGCCACACCAGTTTCAGAGTTGTAGCCAGAGACAAAGATGCCCGTGAAAATGCCTTCAATTGGCAATCTGGGACACTTCCTCTAGCAGAAGACTCAACTTCTTGCCAGTTTTGGAAGAGTTCCAGGAACAAAATTGAGAACACTTCCTCTAGCAAAAGAGTCTAGCTTCTTGCAAGTTTTGGAAGAGTTCTAGGAATTGCATTAAGCATTCCAGAGTTGTTGGTCATCCTTAAACCATCACAGGTTGAGACTTCCCTTTTCAGGTTGATGTTTTACCTTTTATGCGGGGTGAGACCTCCCTTTTATGGTTGAAGGTTTCCCACTTTAAAACAATAGGATCACTTCCTCTAGCAGAAAAATTCAGTTTCTTGCCAGTTTTGGAAGAGTTCCGGGAACTGCACTAAGCTTCTAGGTGTGCGTGTCATCCTTAAACCACCCCCTCTAGACCAACATTTCAGAGAGCACATTCAGCCTAGTGCTACATGCAATTTTGCACATTTTGTAGTTAAACTCTTTCTTGGGCTCATACAACCCTTCAGATTAAGGGGGAAGGCTGGACACCTAATCCTAAATGGTTAGTGTGGAAGCTGAATAGACTAAGTAGTCCAAGAGACCTTGGGATGTGAATCCCAACGGTCACAACAATGTACTATAAATGTATATCTCTTGTAAATAAAGTATGTACTCACATGATTTATCTTTCCTATTTTATGTTTCCCATGTGTGTTTAACAGTGCTCTAATAGGATAGGCTACCCTAAAAAATCCTTCAATGAACCACCTGTAGTATCCAAATAGACCCATAAATGACCTTATATCAGTTACATCTTTTGGTACTGACCACTCTAATATGGTATTTATATTTTCTCGGCCTACGACCATTCAATCTTTAGTAATGACATGACCAAGATATTGAATCTGTTATTTAAATAAATCACACTTGCTGTATTTGACATACAGCTAGTGTTTCCTTAAAACTTGTAGGATGATACGAAGGTGCTCTTTGTGCTGTTCTACCATTTGTGAGTAAATGAGTATGTCATCTATAAAAATTAACACAAATTTATCCAAGTATTGATGGAATTTGCTTTTCATAAAGCACATGAAGGTTGCGGGTGCATTTGTTAATCCAAAGGGCATCCCAATGAACTCATAATGCTCATATCAAGTTCTAAAGGTTGTTTTTTCTATATCCTCCTCAATTCTAATTTGGTGATAACTCGAACAAAGTTCTATTTTTGAAAAAACAATTTCTCCTTTCACTTGATCAAACAACTCGTCTATGCGAGGTAGGAGGTACTCTTGATGGTTAACTTATTTAGTTGGTGGTAATCCATGCACATTCACAGGGTCTCATCCTTCTTTTTAACAAAAATTACTGGGGCTCCCCAAGGTGATACACTTGGTTGAATATATTTTTTGTCAAGCAGCTCTTGTAGCTGCATCTTTAGTTCTATTAACTCTGGTATACACATATGATAAAGGGCTTGAGATATCGAAGTGGCCTCTAGTACTAATTCAATAGTAAAATCTATATCCCTCTTTGGCAAAGTTCTAGAACTTCTTTAGGAAATACATTCGAAAAATTCTGCACTATCGGTGTATTTTGTAAAGCGACCGACTTTTCTTTTGAATTAGAGTACCCTACTTGTATTGCATAAATGTGACATCCTTTTCGGATACATTTTGCCAATTGGGAGGCTATGATTGGCCTCAGCTTTAGGGGTCTTATTAGTCCCTGAATTTCTTGTCCCTTTCCTTCCTTATCCATATAGTTAATAGTTTTAATTTTGCAGTTAATAAGAAACCAGTGTTGTTCCAACTAGTCCATGTTGATTAAAATATCATATGATCCTAAGGACAGTACATTCAAGTCTTCCATAATAGCCTATCCTGCTATCTATAGAGCAAATTTTCTGACTTTGGCCAACACTCTTCTCTTGGCTCTCGTAGCTAATTTCACTAACGAGGGAGTTTTAAACTTAACAACTTGTAAGCAAGATCATTCTACTATTTTAGGACTAATGTAACTCAATGTAGCTCCGACATTAATTAAAATAGACATAGTTTACTTGAATATTTTACCTTCAAATTCTATTATGGTCGGCTAGTACTCCGACTGATGATCTTCAAGAGCAGCATTGATTTTTGGCATGCTTTTGGCCACTTCTCCTATTGTTGATGCTTCCTGAATTTGTGCCACCTGATTGGTTCCCTTGCGGCATGGACAAATTTTAACATAATGAGGTCTTCCCCATCCCCAACACTATACTGGGGGTCTAGCTGCCATCTCTACTTCAGTCCTTACCGACTGTTCATTTGTTTTTGTCTCACTGGGAAATTTGGGCCTGGGTTGATTAATGTTTATGTTTCTATGAGTATACCCTTTAGGGGGTTTATTTACCATAAACTTATTTATTTTAAAGTTTGAAGAAAATTTTCTCCCCTTGTTTTCATTCCATCTCTTATTTCCTTCCCCTTTTGGCTTACTTTGTTGGTAACATATTATAGCCTTCCATATGACCTCATCCATGGTTTTCAGGTTACCAAAATCAAGGCACTCTTTCATAAACAATGACAAGGTACTGATAAACCACTGCACCTTAGCCTTTTCTTCCCGTATATATGGAACATATCACAATAAAGATGTAAATTTGGCTATGAACTCATCCATAGATATTTGACCCAATCGAAGGTCATGAAACTCCTTGGCCTTCTCGTCATAAAATATTTTGGTCAGATATTTTTCCTTAAAATATCTTTGAAATTTGTCCCAAGTTATGCTTTACTCGTTTACACCCTGAACTGTCTTTACTTCCTCCCACCACAGGGTGGCTTTTCCCTATAGCTAAAAGATGGCCAACCGAGCTTTCAAGTTAAGATCATATTCTTACAACTGGAAATACTTGTTCATGTTGATGAGCCAGGTTTCTGTTGCCTCTTTTAGTTCACCATCAAAGAGGGGAGGCTTTATCTTCTAGAACTCTCCATGCAGTTCCACTTTTTGCCTCTTTTGCTTGTTATGTTCTGATACATTACTTGATTTTTCTTCCTGGTTTTCTTCACCACCTTCCATTTCTGCCTCTCAGTATGAAATTCTTGTTCTCCAGTCTTGTTTCCGTGTTTAGGACTAGGAATTGTTTATCTCTAGTTCTGTCTATCCGATAGACCCTTCATGATATTTTCCTGTTCTTGCATTATCTGTTCATTGTTTTCCAGCAGACGAGCTAGGGTTGGTCACCGGAAAGGTTGCTCGTCCTCTTGCCATCATCATTCAATGTGGTATGGTTCCCATTCTTCTCATACTAGCTTCTTTTCTACTTTTCTCTGTAAATCACAAATGTTGTTAAGCCTTATTTTCCAGAGGCCGCAATTTTGTAACTTGAGCACTCTGATACCACATGTCACAAACCCATATAAAAAAAAATTAACATATAATTACTGTAATAGAACATTATGAATTTACTATTTTTTCCAAATCATTTTAATATTATTATACCCATATATCATAACGCAAGCAGAATTCATACTAATCAAATCATAGTATATGTTCGTAGCTGATGGTACAAAGGTGATTTGGAAGGTTCTATGGTAATATTTTATGACTGACATATTAATTCTTTCAATCCATGCCACTTAACTGTATTCCATATAACTTAATGTGGGCTTCTGCATTGGTACCATCCATTTATTTCTTAACTTAAATTCGGATGGCCCACTACTTAGGGATGCGAATCTGCCTTCTCTCGAGTTTTCTCTGTGGTTGGAAGTTGGATCTTCGATGTTGAACATAATGCATCACTCGCTCTCCTTGACCTCACACATTGGATAGTGGAGGCTACATGTGGTTCTAAGCATTAACTCGGTTAGTAGATTGATTACTTGTTGCATTTTATCGGCTGCTGGTTCGGCTCCAGCCCTCTGTCGAGTTCTTCGCCTGGTGAGTAACCTTGTAAACATTTAGTCTGTCAACAGCACACGTGATTAGTCTGGTGCTTTTTCTCTGTTGACTGAGTAATATGCCCCATCCTACTGCTTTCAGCTATGGCTATTCATACCATCGACAGGGGTTCTGAGATGTTTTCTTTCATTCCAGGTAAGAGTCTTTTGTATTATTTTTTTCTCTAATGTTATATTGGTTTCTCTTTCTATTTTGGCATAAATTCTCCTAATCATTTGCAATGACTGGTGTTACAGGCTCAAGTGCTAGAGTACGAGGTGGATTGGTTCCTTTTGTTGACATTCCCAACCCTCATGTTAAATTCCACCGGGTATGCAAAAGGGTTTTGTCTTGACGAGAAAGGGTGATTTCTTTCTTGTCTATTTTAATTCTTTTGGATGTGGTACACTGTTTAATTTAGTTTAGTTTCAACCTATGGGTCTCTGACTTGTAAGTCTTTTTTCAGATTTTTACCCTATAATTGTAAAACTTAACTCTTAACTTGGTAGAGGCAACTAATTTCCTTTTTTCTTAAGTTAAAGGGTACACAGAAACCCTGAAGAAACCTTATGCCATGTAACTGTGTTATCTAGAATTTTAATCCGATGAGTATGCTATTCCTTTTATCTTAATGGTGGTGATAATTTCTGTGTTCCATATGTTATTTTCTTCACATGGAAAATTGTGATTTTAAGAGTGACTTTAGGTTATGAATTCTCGAAATTTTACTATATCAGCTTGTAGTTGTTTAATGTGTAATCACATGTCTTTGAGTTCTTGTTAGTGCCATATTTCCACAACAAGATTTTTTTATAAAGACAGGGTTTGGTCACCCATTTTTTGGGTTTCATTTACATATGACTACGACATGTATTAGGGTATGGGCAAGAGCTTTATCATTTTCTTGTAAATATATTAGTCCACCTCTGTTTCCTTCTAGGCTATGCATTTAGTAAGTTTCTTCGGTTATTTTACCCTAATCAGGTAAGCCGAGACCATAGTCATTTTACCGCTTTAGCTGAATATGTTAAAGCATGGTCCTATTTTGAGTTTAGACATAAGTTCTCTTCGTAAGTTTTCATACTATTGAAGCTTCTAGTTTAACTATTGGAAATTTGTAAATGTTATTGTCTGTAATTTTATCTTATTCACTTAATTCAACAGTTCTTTTTTATTTTGTAATTTTATCTTATTCGCTTGATTCAATAGTTCTTTTTTATTTATTAGATTCTGAGCATTATTTATAAATTTTAGGAGAAATGCTCTCCACTATTCCTTCTTTTCTTTAATATTTATGCCTAATAGTAGTTGATCATTTACTTACCCTAGGTACAGTAGAGACACACATAATACTTGAAATATGTAGATAATAATTTTTAAGTCTTTGATTAAAAGAAATCATATGCATCCTATCTTCAGTAATGGAACTTCTATTAACAGGTGTTCAGGGTTTCAAGGTTATACTTATTTGGCTAGTTGAACCGAATTAAATCCTTTAATCTTGTCTTAGCTGAACCGAATTAAATCCTTTGATCTTGTCTTGCCTCCCAACCATGAGACCCTCGCTGCTGCACCCTTTGTCTCCCCCTGAGCTACCCTTTTCTGGGTTTCTCCTCAAGAACTTCTATCTTGAACAACAGTGGTTATCTAGTCTTGACCAGACTTAACTACTTCATCATTATCTGTCCTTCCAACATAGTTATCTTTTTCTTTAAGTACCTCTCAATTCTCTCTTTTTTTCCTCTCAGGTCTCATATGCCCTCATCCTCTTGATCCCTTGGAATAAATCTCCCATAGGAGTAGTTAGGGTTGGGTAACCATCCAGCCTAACTTTTTTCAGAAATAAAACTGTCACACTTTTGACAATACATTCTCATTTAAGTTTAATCAAATAATTACTACCATAATTCCGGTGTTCCACTTTTCATGCAATAAAATCAAAATTACTAATTATATAAACTTAATCAGTATTTAGTTCATTTAAAAATGTGGCAAATGAATATTTATGTATATGGGGGACATTAAGTGTGGATATTTTTTTTAAATGTTACATTTTTTGACGCTTTAATTATTTTTTTAATGTCTAATTTATTTTTAACTCATTATTACTTAACAATTTTTCTATTTTAACTATATGTTTGATTTTTTTTGGTCTTTTTTTATATATTTGATTTTTTGCCCTCTTTTAATTTTATGTTTTGTTTTTAATATATATTTTTATTACGTGTTGATAATTTTTTTTTCTTTGTTTTTAATTTTTAATTTATGTTTTCATTATTCTTTTGAAATTTTAATGTTTTTTGGAGTTATCATAAAAAAATTTAGGCCATTATTTCAAAATATTATCCTAAATAAAAGAGACCTATTTCATTATCAACACAGGTTGAAAATTTACCCTAGGAAAAACATGTTACTCTAACACTTCGTTTTCACTGTTTTGTTGCACAATTTTTGTTAAAAAAACTGGTTTTGGCTGTAACTTTTAAAACATGTTGAAAATTTACCATGGAAAAAAAAATGTTATTCCAAGATCAACACTTTTAGTTTTTAGCACTGTTTTTCATGTTTTCTTTGGTTTTTATTTTATTTTTATTTTTTTTCTAGAGTTCCAGTTTTGAGTTTATAGTTCTGTTTGAAAATTTACATTGTTAAAGATATTATGATGCATTATGAACCAATAATTTCACATAAAATGTAAAAATATCATTTAGAGGATATCATATATCAATAACAAAAAAACTAATGATTGAGGTGATTTGATTTTATTGTAAATTTTAAATAGATTTTATTTTATGTTGCAATTTGCTTCCTAACATATAATCTATCTGTACCTTGACTTTATTGTAAATTTAATTATTAAACTATTTTTTATTGGTTTCAAAATGGTTTTTTATAAGATATTTTAAAAAAGATATATAATTTTCTCATTTCTATGTATATTTATTATATTTTTCATATTAAAAAGGTTGAAAATCCAATGATACTTCACATATAATTAGACTAAATTTTAAATTAAAAGTATGATACATTATAAAAAAAATAAATTTTATTTAAATAAAATTATATGCTAAAATTTAATTTTTTAAATATAAAAATAAATTATATTATTAAGAAAATAAATTATATTATTTAAAAATAAATTGTAAAAATTCTAATATTTTATTGTATTCTAATAAACTAAATTTGAACCTGAACAATCACCATCACTTGTTTTCAATCCTATCTTACAAGATTGTAAACTACTTTAATAAAATAAATTAATCGATTGTAGATGATAAATGTAATGTACCAACATTTACTTATTACCAAGTTTTATTTATTACTTTTAATTTTATTCAGTTTAACTTGGATTCTTAAAGAATTAAGGTTGAGAAGCCAGAACATATTTTGTTAATTATTAATTAAAATAATTTGATTAGTTTGTAAAAGACTAGAAGAATTAGTTAAATAATGTTACAAGAAGTTGCCCATCTTTTCCTTCAAAAAGGGAAATGACAAAACCTTGGAGGAGTTGGTAGTTTCCTTGAGCTAGACATATTAGCCAGCGAGTGGGAAAGGATTGCGAATAACAATCAAAGGGTATGAGACTTGAGGCTGGACCATAGACTTGATGCCCAAAGTACCAGAATCATTTTATTCACTGTCAGGAGTTGGAAGATCTCGACGGGGGATTCTAGACGTAATTGCCAAGTCTATGGCTGGGTGGTGAGGCCTTTCGGATAGAGGAAATATGTGCATGTTTATAGTAGGAAAAGATGATTTATTTTATTATTACGTAGTGAATAGTTATCATGCTAATTAATTACTAGTAAGACTTTGTCATTAAAAATTAATAAGTATATTTTATCTTCTGTTACATTTCTAGCACATTCGGATATTTGCAGTTTGCAGATAGCACATTCGGATATTTGCAGATATCGATGAATAAAAGAAGTAGCGATAATAGTGAACCTTCAACCACCCTAGAATAAAAATGCATCAACTATTTAAAGCGATAAATGAAAGAACAAGTCGATTTAAAGCAATAAATGAAAGAACAAGTTACAGTAGAAAGAGCAATATCCATGTTACTTTTCTAAATATATATTGTCTTGCCAAAGTTTAAAAAGCATACTCACGCATTCTGGAATCATGGTCGAACCATAGGAATTAACATATCCATGTTACTTTTCTAAATATATATTGCCTTGCCAAAGTTTAAAAAGCATATTGTGTAACTAGAACCATAACACGCATTCTAGAATCATGGTCGAACCATAGGAATTAACAAGTTTTACTATGATTAACCTCAGCGAAAACATACAAAAATGTCAAAGACAATGAAAACTCACTCAAAGGGCTTTGATGCTATTCTAGCTAGAACCATAACACGCATTCTAGAATCATAGTCGAACCATAGGAATTAACAAGTTTTACTATGATTAACCTCAACAGAAAACATACAAAAATGTCAAAGACAATGAAAACTCACTCAAAGGGATGCTATTCTAGCATTGTCTATTTTAAAAATTACTGGAGCTCTAACCTGAGTTGTGATAGTTCATTAACTTAAATTAGTGTGAAAACTTGTCTTCAACCAAATATCTACAATATAGTGTTTAATATATATATATATAAATATAGTGTTTAAAATAATATATAATTAAATTTATAATTTATAATTTTAATATTTTTATTTTTTTTTTTTTTTTTTTTTTTTTTTTTTTTAATTTTACAGTAATTTAATTAAAAATATTAGTATTTCAATATATTATATCTTAAATAAAGTTGATTTATATTTCGTAGGTAATTTGGATAAGAGGAGATATACTTTAGGGTATGTTTTTATTTTTGTAGGATAATTTATTAGTTGGATGTAAGAGCTTCAAAAAAAAGATGTTCTATTTGTGATAGTCATAATGTAGGTGTATTGATATTGGGCATCATTTTGCAACAAGAGTTATTGATGGATATGTGTATATTTTAAAATGGTCTACACTCAAGAAAAATTATAGACATGTTTGCAATGCCAATGTTGTTATAGAAGTTGTGGTGGTGTTCAGCCTATTATCACAATCACCCACACCATAAAGATGACATAATGTTCCAGGAATATGTTACATACATGCACATCAATCCTAAAACAAAACAACCCATGATATTTTGTGTTTTTCTTAATTTTTATTATTATTTTTTAATAATCAACTCCAACCAACTTTGGTATATTAGTCTAGTCAACCAATTTAATGAACCAAAAATTCAAAACTATAATTATAATTATATATTCAATTGAGGTTATCTCTAGTGGTTGGCATAATGCCAATCATCTTCCCCTCCTAGGTTAAAATCCCTACAAGTGACATGATGAGCTATAATTCCTTTGGTAAATATTGTTGTATTGACTTGATACTAGCAATCTCACTCTAACCTAGTACTAGAAACCTCATTCTAATTGCTTGGTACTGGCAACCTTACTCTAATTGTTAGGCTCAAAGAGAGTTTGATTTCTTTCCTCTCACACACGCATCCTAAAAATATTTTTAATAATTAAAAATACCATAATCTACCTGCTATAACTTTAAAAAACACATTTTAAACATCGAAAAAAAATATGATGTAATCAAACAATTATTTCAGTGAAAAGCTCCAAAACCAAGAATAGTTACACAAAACCATTAAAAATTATTAAAAAAATTACAAGATTTAAAATAATTTATCTTAATCAACTTATTTTAACAACTAATCATTATAATCGCATTTTAATCGAGTAATTTTGATGACTAGTCAATTGATATAATCACTACATGGGAGGAATTAATAAATATAAAAAGCACTAAATTTTATAGTTATCTTTATCTTTGATGTTTCATTCATTTTTAAATTTCATTAACTTTAATTTATTTTTCTAATTATTATAAAAATAAATGTGAAAATATGTAGTTATTTGTAATCATAGTCACAATATGGTGTAAATTATTTATTAATTAATTTGCATGCTAAAAGAGCCAAAGAAAAACAAGGTTTAAGAGACATCACTCAACTGTGGACCATCTTGTTACTCTTAAGATAAATTTTGAGGAATTGTGCAATAATAAACCTAAGTTCTTCTATTGTTTTCTTAAATTTAAAAATATTTTGACACCATTCCTAGGATGGTGCTATGGAAAAGGCGAGAAGATATAATGGTTCCTCTTGAATTGAGGGTTTGTGTGACAAGGTTGTATGAGAACATTATATCCAAGATAAGGACCACTAAAGCCTGTTCAAAAGAAATTGACTGCAATATCAGATTCAAGCAAGGGTGTCCCTTATCCCCTTGGAATATACATTGATGAGCTAGAAGTGTGTTTTGAGGAGGGAGGTTTTGTTGGCCCCACACTCACTTGTATAGTAATAACTCTTCTACTTTATGCTATAATATTGTTCTTTTGGAAAGAATCCATTATGATATTAACAACCAACTAAGAACCCTCCAAGATTTCTACTCCAAGATGTGTATGATTGTTAATATTGAAAAAAACTAAAGTGTTGATAATTAAAACCAAAAGTATCACCTATGATACTTTAATTAATGATAACCACTACTTGGAGGAAGTACATTCATGCAAATATCTAGGAATCAACATCCATCATAAGCTGAATTGAAATTATAACAATGAGAAAATGATAAGTGGAGTTTGGAAAGTTTACTATGGGGTTGAAAACAATTGTAAGTTGGTAGATCCTTGTATATAGGGAAAAAAATCCTCTTTGAGATTCTCTTAACTCCTATTATTTTACATGGATTTGATGTGTGGGGTTGAAATACATCCTTAGATTCTTAGAGGAAGATTCATCAGATTCAAAACTAGCTTAGAGCCTTCAATATCAAGATTAAAGGAAATACCCAATATTCTGTTCTCCTGATTGAAGCCATCCTTTCCCCCTTTGAATGAATGGAAATTACTAGGTACCTTGTGGAAAGGAAGAGTTTATGCATCATGCAAGCGATGAGAATTCTTAAAATTAATTCTAAATCTAGTAAAAACCTCTATGTGTCACTCAAGTGAGGATGACACAAGGATGTGCAAGCTTGGCTGGCACATTGGGGGAAATAAGGATAATATTAAACATATTATTACTTCCCCATTTAATGTGAATTTTTGGGGAAATAAAGAGTTAGAGGGGAAAAAAAGTAATATATTATAAGGAGGTGATCAACCTCAATCTAGAAAACCAAAATTATCTTTTTGTCTTAACTAGTGTTAAAAAAAAAATGAACATTGCTAAAATTAGAACTAATTCTCATGAGCTCCACAATAAAATTGGGAGTTGGTAAATTCCCAAAACATGTTGGTTTGAAAGAGTTTACCAATGGTGTGATGCCAAAAGCATTGAAGATGAAAATCACTTTCTCTTAAATTGCCATTTGTATACTCACATTTGATCTAATTTTCAAAATATTTTCGTTGATACTAACCTTGTTGACCTTTTAAGTTAGAAAACATTTGGCGATCTCGGAACACTTCTCTCACTTATTTTGGAGTTTTATTCTAATTAACCTCTTACCTCCTTAACGCTTAGTATACCATCTAGGTATTTTTGGATGTTAATGATCACCGTCATCATCATTAGAAGTTTGATTCCTTCATAACCAGGCATGATATTACTAACAGTGAATATGGGAAAAATAATGGATGATATCAGCATGTTGAAGACTCATATGGCTAGGACCATTTATGTGAAGGATATAGTGGTAGCAAAACAAATCTTAGGCATAGAAATACACAGAGACAATAAAAATTGTAAGCTTTAGTTTTCACAATAGAACTATAACAAGAAAATGTTTGTAAAATTCAAAATAAATAATATGAAACTTATAAATATGCTTTTAGCTTCTCATTTTAACATTTCTTTAGTTTTATGTCCTAGTAATGAGGAAGAAGAGGATTATATGTCTCATGTATCATATGCTAATGTAGTAAGAAGTTTGATGTATGCGATCATATATACTAGAGAAGATATTTTATATGAAGTGGGCGTTGCTTGTAGGTGCATGGAAAATCCAGAAAGAGAGCATTGAAATGGAGTGTAACAAGTGATTTGGTATCATAGAGGAATAAGTGATTATTGCAACACATTTAATGGTTGTAGTGATTTTATTGGTAGTAATGTTGATTCATATTTGATAGGTAATTTGGACAATAGGAGATCCACTTGAGGTTATGTCTTTATTCTTGCAAGAGAATATATTAGTTGGATGTGAAAGCTTCAAGAAACAATTGTTTTATCCACTACCAAGGTAAAATATATCATTGTCTCACATGCTTGCAAGGAGGAAATTTGATTGAATGGGCCTTCTGGGTGAGGTTGGAAGAATGTAGGATGATTTAACAATATTTTGTGATAATCCATATTATCATAGTAAGACTAGGCGTATTGATATTGGGTATCATTTTGTAACACAAATTATTGATAGAGGTGGAGTATCTCTTAAGATAGACCACACTCAAGGAAATTTGTAGACATGTTTACAAAGCCAGTGTTGTAATAGAAATTGTGGTGGTGTCTAGCTTACGATTGTGGTGGTGTCTAGCTTACCTTTGTTTATAGAAGAGGTGATGAAAGGGCTTGGGAAATATATAAAGTAAATTGTTGTAGAGGTGAAGATTCTTAGAATTTGTGACAACAAAATTATAAAAAATTGTAAAAATGAAATAAAATTATATCATGTGAATATTTTGGAAGCTTGCATAACATTGTTCGTTTTCAAAACTTATATAAATTTATATAACAAACGTAATGGCCCCATAATAAAATATATCTAGGGCAGCTAGAGAGTTGATTAGACTGGGTTGTAAACCTAGATAGATATATCAAGGCAACCTGAAAGATGGGTGGAGTGGGTTCTAAGCTAGATTTTCTTCTTGATAAATAAATACCTTACCTTAAACAATATTAGTCTTTAAACATGTAAAATTCATGTTATGTGAATTATTCATTGCATCATTATTTCTCTGTTATTGATATCTTACACAATATTAGTCTTTAAAATGTAAAATTCATGTTATGTGAATTATTCATCGAGTCATTATTTCTTTATTATTAATATTATTTGCAGCTTGTATAAAATATTAACATACTTTAACATCTACAAAACATTAAAAAAATATTATCATGTTGAGGTGGAAGAACATAAAGAATTGGCTACACAAACCAAATCTTACCCCTCTAGTCAATCTGACCATTCCCAAAACCATTAATATTTCCATATCTTCTTGATAGTTGTAGTTAGCTTTAAAATAAAATATCGAAAAATTCTTTACTGTTTTTTAGCTTTAGATATAAAAAATAATTTCTTTACTGTTTTTTAGCTTTAAAATAAAATATCGAAAATTTTTGAATAATCTAATATTTTCATAAGATCCAATAAAATAGATTTGTGCATGGTTTTGAATTATTTGAAATTTATGTACCATTTGCTTCACGATTATTTGAAATTCACTTGAAATTCACTGAGCTGAGCTTTGATAGACCTTATGGCGGCTATAAATAGCATACGCTTCTGCCTTTCATTCAGCGTGTCAGTTACCAACGTGTGTCCGATATGGAATTTCATATTACAGCAGCTAGTGTTGGTTTATTTGTGTGTTTATTTTTTATACTCTTATTGCATAAGAGAAGGATTAGGGCCAGATTGCCTCCAGGACCCTTTCCATGGCCCATCGTCGGAAATCTCTTCCAACTGATCCCTCCTGCTCACCGTGCTCTTAAAGCCCTTGCTGATAAATATGGCCCCATTTTCTTTCTGCGCTTAGGCTCTGTCCCTACCGTGTTCATCTCTTCTTCTGACATAGTCAAAGAGTTTCTCAAAACTCATGACTTGATTTTTGCCAGCCGACCTCCAAAAGCCGCTGGGAGATTAATGTTTTTCAATTCTAAAGATGTGGCCTTCGCTCCCTATGGAGATCACTGGAGGGAAATGAAGAAAATATGCGTGTTAGAACTGCTGACTGCCAGAAGAATTGAGTCGTTCAAGGGTGTGCGAGAGGAAGAAGTATCTGCGATGATCCGTTCAATTTGGGAGGAGAGTGAGAGCGGAATAATGGGTGTGAATATTAGCAAGGCCCTCTCTACTCTCAACTCCAATATACTTTGGCGGATACTGGCGGGGAGGACATTTTCTGACGATGATTTGGCTGGCGATTTCAAAGGTTTCAAGGATTTGTTAGTAGACCTGATAACTGCGGTGGGGGCTTTTCCCATCGGAGACTTTATTCCCTATTTGGATTGGCTTGATTCGCAAGGTATCAAGCGGCGCATGAAGAAAATCCATAAAACATTCAATGAGTTTGTGGAGAAAATAATAGACGACCACGTTGCTCATCGCATGGCCGCGACTTCCAATCACCAGAAGGACGAAGAGCCTCACGTCAAAGATTTCGTGGATGTGCTGCTGGAGAAAGCTGAGGCCAACTCCAAAATCACAAGGGAAACTATCAAGGCTCTTGTGATGGTGTGTCTCTAGGCCCTGGGCCATTCTATTATCATTTTTTATCATCATTCGTTAGAACTTAAATCAATCAAATTTTTGCATTAATTGTATGCAGGACATGTTCACAGCCGGGACGAACACAACATCAACTACGTAGTAGTGAGGATGAAATACCTCCACTGCGTAGTGAAAGAGACGCTAAGATTATACCCAGCACTTCCGCTAGCCATTCCTCATGAATCTGTAGAGGCTGTTACAGCAGGCGGATACTCTATCCCTAAGAAAACAATGTTGATTGTGAATGTGTGGGCTATAGGAAGGGATGTCAATGTGTGGGGGGCAGATGCTTCCGAATTTAAGCCTGAGAGATTCATGAAGGACGAACATGTGAATTCAGCAGATCAATCAGACTTCAGTATGATTCCGTTTGGGGCAGGAAGGAGGGGACGCCCAGGGGCCCCCATGGCTATTCCCACGATTGAACTCACAGTGGCTCAGCTGATGCACACTTTTAACTGGAGAGTTGAAGGTGATCCGTCGCAGCTTGATATGAAGGAAGTTTGTGGGGTGACGATTCCAAGGCAAGTTCCGCTGCGTGCTTATCCAAGCTTGAGGGTAGGCTTTCCACTGAAATCCAGCGATGAAGCGTAGGAAGAGGCTAGGTACCGTGGGGCTTTACGTACAGTGGCTTTCCTATTTTCCGTAGTTCATAATCATCATCATTAATTAATTAAGGTTCATAATCATCCTCTAGTTCTAAATTTTTATAAATAATTTAAAGAAAATAAAATAATGCAATGAATCGTGAAAGAATGCAACTAATTATACATGGGTCGATGTGTCCCGTTAACTATTCATTCTGCATGCCACTAGCAGGAGCCTGGCAATGGTCTGGTAATTTATCCCGAAGTAGACTGGCCTTGTCCTGGTGGCTATCAACAATAATTGTTTCTCGGCTTATCGGCTAGCAATGACCTCCCGGCAATTCTCAGTTTTGTGAGGTGTAGAAGTTCAAGGGTGAGGGGTTCGAGCAACTATGAATCTCATGGAGAGTTTGATCCTGGCTCAGGATGAACGCTGGCGGCATGCTTAACACATGCAAGTCGACGAGAAGTGGTTTTTCCAGTGGCGGACGGGTGAGTAACGCGTAATTTGGGTTTTAGGAGGCTTTCAAGACGCTTTCTTCAATCCTCGAGGGAAGAAATAGAAGGCTTTCCTTGCACCGGAGCCGGAAGATAGAACCATAAGATAGAACCTCCCGCATAAACGAACGAGTGGAGAACGAGTGAGAGCCATCTTTTTCACCTATTTGGCGCTGAGTAAAGAATCCCCAAAGTGTGTAACAAATTTTAGGTATTTTAATTAATTTTTAAAAGCCATTTTGTTAAAATAATATATCTTTTTCATTTGTCTGGCTTAGAGTAACAGGTGGGAAGGTGCTCTCTAAGGCACTTATGTTGATCGGAAAATCTACTAGCAAAAATCGAGTCAAGGTAATCCAGCCATAGAGTTAGGTAATCAACCTATGAGTTATCTCAATACTCATCATAAATCTACTAGCAAAAATCGAGTCAAGGTAATCCAGCCATAGAGTTAGGTAATCAACCTATGAGTTATCTCAATACTCATATTATCTAGCAAAAACAAATATATAAATGTTTTTGTTTGAAATGGAGTATTTAATTATCAACAATTTAATATCATATAATCACATTTTAACATGTCATATTTATATAAGTGAAAATGTCCATATTTTATATTAGCTATTTAATTATTAATATATAAAGATGTTAATTGAACGTATTTTAAATGGTTGGGAAGAATAATTGAGACACTCCCTCTTCATATTCAATTCATGCAAATGACATCATGATCTTCCATTCCTTGTAATAGTTTTATGTCTTGTTATTATTGTTAAAATAACCCTCTTCTTAAATATATTTCTAATCAATTAAAAATTTGTTAAATCATAAGTTTGAGCCATAAAAATCTACATAATTAAAAAAAAAATCAATAAACTAAACTTTTTATAAATTCATCAAATTTTATATTACCAAATTCCTTTTACTTATTTATAAATAATTTTAAAGGGGAACCATTCAATTGGCTATCACTTTATTATGATATAAACCATAATATTCAATATTCAATGTTCAAATTTCTGTAAATCAAACTAACAAAAAAACGCTATACTTATAAATAGTTACAATTTAAAATAATTTAATTGCACACTCTTTATTTCACGATGAATTCCTCGTCTTTGTAGTGTAGAAAGAAACATTAGCAGACAATCATGACAAAGAATGCGCTCTGAAGAAGATATTTTATGACGGCTTTTGAATCATTTAGAATCACATCACCGTTACTTCACCGTTATTTCTGTCTGTCTAACAATTCTACTACGATACGTTCAAGAGTGACAATGTCCACGAGGAGCCGGCTAATCTGTTATAGAAATTAAAGCAGAGTCACTATGTCACTGTGCTTTTTTGTATAGATTGTTTTATTACAATCAATATTAGTCTTTTTGAACGAATAACGTTGAAGGAATATTAGTCTTTTTGAACAAATAACGTTGAAGGTTGCGAAGAAGATCACAAACCTAAAGTTTCTCAAACACTGTAGAGATGCTTCGGTAGTTCCTGATTTGTGAGCGTTGGATACTGACTTTTGTGAACATTGGATACTGAGTCCCTGCATGCATCTTTAAATAACCTTATCAAGATTAGTAACTAATTTTATTCATCTTACATCACACATATACACAAATCTGTAAAACTTGCCAGTATTTTTGTGTGGCTGTGGCATGTGGGTATTTCTTTGGTCGTATATTTGGATTTAAACTATCGCTAAACAAAGAAAAACATCAAAGATCCAATCAAACTTATAAAGAAGAAACAAGACATACCTCACTTCGAGTTGTTAGTGTTGTAGTTAGAGATGGTGCTCTAGATTTCCTTGCTTTGAGTTGTCTAGGTGTTTTTAAATCACCTTCTTGTGCACCCAAGTCTACATTATCATTGAAAGAAATAGAAGTATCCTTCTCCATACTAGAGCCATATTGAACCCTTTTTCTATTCGCGCACCTCTTCTTGTTTCCGTGGACTACTTCTGCATGTGCTCTTGCTTTTTCCCTCACAATAATGGCCTCTACTTGGGACTGCAAGAATCAAGTTGAAAAACATAAAAAGGGTGAGAAAATAGAGAACATAATTGGATCCCCAAAATAAAAGAAAAGCAACAAACTAAACAATTCAAGAGGAACATAATAGTAGGTAATAAGATCAAGAAAACACGTGGACCACCTAGGATGTCTAGCCTTAATGTAGCTCTACCAATCTGCAGATTGTTCCTTTAAAAAACCCTAGACTTTGTGTTCAACAATTCTACTAGAAAACAATTTTTCATAAGGGTTGCATTGTATGTTCTAATTAAACTTACCTAAGTCCTGGAACTCCCTCCCTTGTTCTCATTGAAAACCAAGTTTACTCACGACCTCCTATTAATCAATAGATTAACAAGTTTAGGAACAAATATTTGAGGTAGAAGCCAATAAATAGAACAACAAGGAAATTGCAAAAACAAAAACCCAGCTACAGAAAGACTAGTGACAAGGGATTGATTTACTACATATGACCTCATATACAAGTAAATAACATCAAACAACATTTTATGTGACTCGATCTTTGTTGATATTGCGTTTGGCATTCAGAGCTCCCACCATATTTTCAATGTCTCCTAAGTCCCTTCGATTATTGTTGTTTTCTTGCAATAGCTTTTGGTTGGGAGTTGCCATTGCATGAATTGCAATTTTGCATCCATAGTATTTAGAGGGCATGGCCAAAAAATCATAATCTATCCCTTCAAAGTCTTCGAAGTTTTCAAGATACACATTTACCCTGTGTTACTGCAACTAGCTTGGTAGCGTTGCACCTATTGTTGATTTTGCACCGAGGTTGTTCCTGCACTCAAAAGTACCCAATACAAAATTAGAAACATAATAATTTCATTCTATCACATTTCCCTAGATCAAACTAAAATTTGAAAACAAATTATCCTTTCCTTGGCAAACATATTCATTTTGGGGTTGTTGGAATTCGACAGTCTGGTATGCTTCAACAAATCTTGAATGCAGCAAAAGCAGGGTCACCTTGGTCTCACCAATACCAATGATTCTCCCAATACTCGTCTTGCCATATGAGGTTACTTACAAAATTAAAATCGTAGGGTTATTTAATGAGTTTACATTCAAAATAATCACACATATAATGTAAAAGAGACTACATCTATGTCTTTAATAACATGAAAGGATTTCTTCTAATAACAATATCTCTGGCTTATTTCCATTTTAGAGAAATTTAGCTAAATATCATTAGACACATATAAATCTACCATATCCATGGTAGGGCAAAGGACAAACCTAATAAGTTCAATATTCATGGCAGGGTAGAGGAAAAACATAATAACCATAGCAAGGTAGAGGAAAAACATAATAGCCATGGCATGGCAGATGAAAACCCTGTGTTGTATTCTTTTATGATAAGTCAAATTTGAATCATAATAACCAAATTCGGTTCAGTTAAGAAAGAGAGTTTGAAGATTTGATAGTTTGATTTGATTCAACCACTAATACATCAAATTTGTATTGGTACGTGTAAAATAGTTTACCAAGTAGTCGTATCCATGGTAGGGCAAAGGACAAACCTAATAAGTTCAATATTCATGGGCCCCAGAGGGAAAACATAATAACCATAGCAGGGTAGAGGAAAAACATAATAAACGTGGCATGGCATATGAAAAACCTGTGTTGTATTCCTTTATGATGAGTCAAATTTTAATCATAATAACCAAATCTGGTCAAGTTAAGAAAAATAGTTTGAAGATTTGATAGTTTGATTTGATTCAACCACTAATACATCAAATTTGTATTGATACGTGTAAAATAGTTTACCAAGTAGTCGTCCATTTCAAACAACAAATACTGCTTAAATATTACCTCCTCCATGGCTTCCAGATAAATAAGCTTTGGCTTGTCTCCCAACGTAAAAAGCGCCTCATTGCAACCAAAATTTTGTGGCACTTTCATCGAGCTTAGGTACGTTTTCTGACTCGTTCTTTGCGACAGAGCAAAAGTGCAATAGCAACATGAATTCAAGCCTTGGTTAAACGTATGAAAACTTTCTGTGAAAACATCATCACGTTGTCATCCAGCCTCTCATTACTCATGGCTTCCACTATTACTGTGAGTAAATCAGGCAGAGCGTTGCTAATTTCTGATAGAAAATCTTTTGCCAAATAATTCCCTAGCACGCTATCTGAAAGTTTTTCAACTATCTTAGTTTCAAATATTTTGAACAAAGTAGAACTCATGCATATCATTATTTCTCTCAAACATTTTGGGAAGGGAAACAAGCTTCTTAAATCCAAATGAATGATCAAATGAACATTTGAGTTGAATTTTCAGCTATATAAATGTAGGTGAGCTTTGAAATATTATGAGGAAAACAATTGAGCTGAAAAATGAATGATACATTTCATTCGTATTCATTAAATGATGCATGTCATTGACGGACGATTGATCTACTTGCATCATTTGTCAACAAATCAGATGGAGCAGTCACATTCGCAAGATATCTCATATAGATCTTTCGTACATAGAGTCCTTAAGCACAGATGACACCCCTTGATCCATGTGATGGGTATGCGGCAACACAATGATGTTGGCGAAAATTTTAATCATAAAGCGAAGGTTAACAGTATAAAACTCCTAAAACTTTTTTGTATGGGAGAAAACTAATAGCTCTTCATGGACACCATATGTCACACAATGAAATAAAAAAGAAAGAACATATCACTTTTAAAGACGATGACAGAGTAGAAGTTCAATGCCCAACATTCTGTCATGTATGACCACTTCATTATGCTGATAATACTATTTTGTGTCTATTTCATTATGTTAATACTCTTGTTATTGGATGTTGATAGATTAATATCTCATTTATTCTAATTTTATGATCATAAAATAGGTGGGCATCCTTTGGTTGAGTTTTTACATTGATTAATTTTAATTATTCATCTCATTTATTGATAATTTCATATTTATATTGATAGATACATTTTATTTTGAAATAGGTTTTTATTTTTTTTATTTTTTTATTTTTCATTTTTCATTATTTAAAATATAAAAAATTATAGATAGTCTAAATTTAATAATATGAGAATATTTTTGGTCGCATATATGATCTAATGGATGAAATCAAAGGTTTCCAAACAATTTTTATATTTCCCACCTCCACTCTTGTCTTAGACTTACAAATTCTCAATCATAGAAATTGTAGATAAGCATTTTGATGGATATCATTAACCACTTAATTTAAATAGTTATGCTAGTTATTTAATGCAATTATGAAATTCCATGCAAGTTATCAAATAACAAATGACATCATGGTAAAATAACAAATAGTATATCATATATGGAAAGTGTATGAAATAGCAAATGGAAAATGACATTGATTTGCTTATATGAAGCACATTTACTGATGTGGTTGTGATAGTTCATTAACTTAAATTAGTGGGAAAACTTGTCTTCAACCAAATATCTATAATATAGTCTTTATCTATCTATATATATATCTATATATATATATATATATAAATAATATATTATATATACTATATATATATATATATTATATATATATATATATATATATAGATATATAATTTACTTAGATTTTATAAACATTTTTTAAGTCATTTATACTAAACTAAGATAATATACCCACACCAACTATAATCAATATCTTCTCAAAGAGGATAGAGTATGTACACATTCTTAAACTTCAACAATCAAATTGCAAGCCTCTTGTCCTACAAACAAAGGAGTCTCATACACAAATTTGTTGTTTGGCTTTGCAATAACCTTAAAAATAGATTATTTATTGTGATGTTGACAATGAAGATGATCACAAATATTAACAACGAACACATACTCTTAAAGCATCTCTATATATACTAGCATGCCTCAAAAGCTAAGAAAAGGAAATGTAAAGGGAATTTAAATGATTGTGTCAATAAAGAGAAGAGGGGCATTTTTTGATGGTTCATGAATAATTAATAGAGGATCCATATATTGGAAAATAGAAAGAAAGTGGTAGAGTCAATAGTCATAGCAAAAAGTAATAATAGGAGGATATGGGCCACTAAGAGTGCATGTCTTACGATCCACTTTTTATTTATAACCCCAAAGTAATAAATTAAATACGAGGAATAAACTATATTTCTCCTCCTATAACATGTCATTTTATTAGTACTCAAATTGTATTGAACACACTTTTCAATGTATCTTCAATTTTTATCAATGTGTGTCTTTTAAAAAGTATGTGTGATGGGTACTCGTTCAATGTAAATTTTAATTCTACATCGAATGAGTGCATACACTTGAAATTTGAATAAACCTATAAGGAGATAAGCCAAAAATACAATTAAAAAAATAGTTTTTCTTCTTTTCCCTCCAAAATTTTTACAAGTACCTCTTTTTAAATTTAAAGAATTTTGATTGGTTTACATGTTATGACATGGAAACTACATTAAAATTTGTTGGGAACTTTTAGGCTAAAATTTCCTCTAATGCATAGCTATAATTAGATCTAAGTTCAATAGAAATAGAAATAACTTGATCACAAAGCTTACCATCCATCTTAATGATAGATGTATGATAGTCTGCATGTTTGTTATGAAATGTTGCATACATAAAAGGAATACTCTGACCAACATCCCCAACAGTCTGTGTGTTCTATGCACTATATATTTGAGGCCTACCACCCTAATTCTATGGGCAATTTCTCTTGCGATGATCTTTGCCACAAATGCAACATTCTATATGCTTCTAGCCCGCACCCTTGTGCTTCTCCTCAGATTGATGCCCTTATCCTCTATCTGATGCATTTAACTTCATAGATGGAATTGTATTCTCTTTATTACCTATACCATGAAGTATTTCTCGCTTTCTGTTCCATTTTCCTTTTTTCTTTGCATTACCTTTCCTATCTGGCGTAGTCTCTGATCTGTGCTTCAATTTTTCATAACAATGCCTTAACTTTTGAATGGCCTCCTCCAATGATCTAGGCTCATTGAACTCAATCTTGTGTTTGAATGCAACCAGTAATCCACTAATGAACCTCTAAATCTTGGCCTTTTCTTCAATGAGATAAGTCTCATACCTTAGTAACTCTGAGAACCTACTAGTGTATTTATCATCTGTCATCGATCCGATCTTTAGCTCATAGAATTATTTTTCCCTATCATCAAAGTATCTCTCTAACAAATAATTCTTCTTGAATAACCTCTGAAACTCACTCCAAGTCAAGTGTTCCTCATGAATACATTCGCCATTCTTCACGTCTTACTGCCAAATGTTTACTTTACCTTTGAGAATGAATGTAGCTACTCTGGATTGCATTTCTCTGAATAATCATGCAACCTGAAGAACTTCCTCATGAAAAGCAACCATGTCTTTGCATCATGTGGTATCTTCGTCTCTCCATCAAAATTAGCTAGCTTTTATTTCTTAAACTCATCTGGAAAGTATCCCTTATCACTCCTCTTAGAAGGATGATAATGATGACGATCATAGTGACTATATGAATCAGAAGTAGAATAGTACATGTGTCTATCCCCTCTCCTATTCGGAGTGTCCAACAATCTTCCACTTTAAACCATTTCATCTCTATCTAACCTATGACCATCATGTGATATACTACCATATGCGCCATTAGTTATGTCCTCTTGCTCATAGTTGATCCAACGTGGTCCTTGTCATTGAAAATATAACAAATTCTGAAGTATCACTGCATTCACCACTGCTTGTTTCTCCTATGTTTGCATGATTTTGTCATTATCTATCTTACAACTCCTTATCTCTTCCTTTAATCTTATCAATGTATCTACCAAATTGGAAGAGTTCCCAACACCATATTATTCATTTGATTCATAGGGAGAGTCCTTGTAGTCTACCATCTTGCTAGCCATTTGATATTTCTACCTACAAGGTATATCATGTTAGCTAAACCAAATCACAATAAACCAACATACCTTAGTATAGCTAAAGGATGATACCCTGTCTGCAAGATCAACAAATAAGTGTGATACATGTATAACATAATCATGACAACATATAGAAACATAACGCATAAGCATGTAACCATGCAAGCATCATTCTAGCTAGGGCCCAGTCATCAATGCATGACCTTAACAACAACACACACCATGACCTTATGCATGACAACAATCACTATACCACTGCACACTTGACCACTTGAAAACATTAACATGCATGAGAAATTTTTAACCAACCACACACTTGTATAAACACATGTACTTAAGCATAAACGAACAATACTTGTAACCAACCCTACAAGAATGATACATGTAACCAAGCATACAAGAATGAAACTAGACATAAAATAATGTAACCAACCACGCAAAATGTTACATGAAAGCGACATATAAGAACATTTAATCAATCATACACTCATGATGATGCACTCTACAATAACAACATCAACTTCCATATGACGACACCACTACAACCATGATCAACATTCTGCAAATGCAACAAGCACATGGAATGCAATTGAAAGAGACACAGATAGAAATGACATGGCTGCATGACCAATAGACAACCCATCCAATCTGAGGGGCGAATCATGCTTTGATACCACTGTGTAAGACCCTCCTCCCACATCTACCCAAGCAATCAGCCAGCCAGGGTAAACATGTGATGAGAGGCCACTATGATATGATTCAACCTCCTAACTCATGTTAAGGAAGTGGAACCAATGGAAATAGACCATACCGAGATTCAACATCATCATTAATACCCTCAAAAACTAGTCGAACCTTTCTACTAACCAACCCCTAGGTCCCATTGAGCTTTTAGACCGCTTGACCTCTGGATGCTCTCATGTTATGGGTATGCTAGTGTCTAGGGACCTCTAGACACTCTCATAGGCCTGCAAGCTAGCGTCCGGGGACATTTTTACACAATATTATGCCAGTGTCCCCGAGATTTGACCCGCTTTTTCAGGCCCAGAGCCCAAGTCATTGACCAGAATAAGATGACATCTTCAAAGAAGTAAAATAGTAAAGAAATGACAATATAAATGCAATCACTTGAATGATACCTTGACTTGAGCCTTACTATCCATGGCAAGCATTTCGCCAAACATATCACGAATATGTAATCTACAAGTGTAAATAACATATCTGAGCATAGGGGTCTCATACTTAGCTAAAAATCACTAAGAGGCATTGATGCCTCAACACATTGACTATTGTTTCATCCGTTAGGTCATTTATACATTGTTCATTCATTTACAAGTAAAAACATGATGAGAGCTATACATAACTACTGTTAGAAAACACATACATAACTAGAATAATAGCAATAGAAATACCAATGAAATGACAACCATATAATCCACATATAGACTAGTATAATACTCATAGAAATACAAGGAGAAATAACCTCATATTTATGATGCAAAATCCAAACATGGGACTTCCACATTCCATCCGACTGTAGAATGGCTAATCCAAATCTCTCTTCAACTATTCATCCCTGTTCCATATTCCAAGCATGAATGTGGGATCTCATAGAACACATCAATCCAAAACCATCTAGGACTTTCATATGCCATCCACCTCAACCCATCAAATAGTGATTCCACCTCATGGATGGACATCACAAAACCAACATCATATTAGTCTCCATCCAAGCCTTCCAGGGCTTCTAGAGCATGTGTGCCAACTAAGGCTTCTAGGACTAGTAACTCAACCCACAACCACCACCGGGCTTCCAGAGCATTTGTCCAAACAAGGCCTCCAAGACTAGTAACTGAACCAACAAAGGGCCTCCAGAGCATTTTTCCAACTAAGGCTTCCAAGGCTAGTAACTGAACCCACAAAGGGCTTCCACAATGTTTGTCCAACCAAGGCTTCCAGGACTAGTAACCGAACCCACGCTGTTACAAGGCTTCCATAGCGTTTGTCTAACTAGGTCTTCCAGTAACTGAACCCAAACTAAGGAAACATTAGAACCAACAAAAATAAAACAAGGAAATAAGCCCATAATCTCCATGATTATCCAGGAAATGGATAATATAGGAAATCCACTGTCAATCCAGGAAATCCTCCATGCCAGTGACAGATCATGACTAATAATCCACATGGATATTCCATGCATGCCAAAAATAGTGAGGAAAACATACAAGCAAATCGGTACCTATAACAAAATCCCATTGTAGCCACTAATGCCGATGTCCTCTTGGCCTTTCCTTCTCTTCCTTTGCCTTCTTGCTCCAAAAATCCAAGTATTCCACACCCTCCAAGAGTGCTCCAAGAAAACCCTAAGTATCCAAGAATATGAGAGAGAGAGAGAGAATAATGAGAGAACTTTAACAATGAACTAACAAAACGTTGCCAACTGATCCTCAGAGGCTTTTTTATGAATAAGGCCTCTATTTTCTTCATTGTCCATTAGTTTCCTTCATTTTCCTCCTCACATGCAACTTGTGACCTTTCACCTCCCTTTTTTCCCCCAATTTCCATTATTTTCATAAATAAATGAGCCAAGAATGCCATTTTCCCTTTCCAAAGCCTTAGGCATTGCCTTTGCCAATTTCCTTAGCCATTAATTAATCACAAGTGATCCCCATCAGTAGGATTCTTCCAAAAATTCAGCTTGGAATAAGTGTCCCATCAACTGTGGTTATTTTTTTTCCTTTATTAACTTTTATTACATGGAATTTTCACTAGGGTTGTTACACATTAGAATCTCAATTGAAGTTATAACATTGAGAAAATGATAAGTGGAGTTTGGAAAGTAAATTGTGGGCTTGAAAACAATTGTAAGTTGGTAGATCTTTGGATATAGGGAAAAAAAACTCCTCTTTGAGATTCTCTTCACTCCTATTATTTTACATGGATTTGACGTGTGGGGTTGCAATACATCCTTAGATTCTTAGAGGAAGATTGATCAGATTCAAAAGTAGCTTATAGCCTTCAATATCAATATTAAAGGAAATACTCAATATTCTATCCTCCTGATTGAAGCCATCCTTTCCCCCACTGAAAGCATGGAAATTACTAGGTAACTTATGGAAAGGAAGAATTTATTCAACATGGAAGCGAAGGGATTTCCTAAAATTAATTCTAAATCTAGTAAAAATCTATGCCTTCCACTCAAATGAGGATGACATAAGGATGCCCAAGCTTGGCTAGAACGTTTAGGGATAAAGGTGGATATCATTTTGTAGAATAAGGATAATATTAAACATATTATTACTTCCACATTTAATGTGAATTTGTGGGGAAATAAAGAGTTAGAGGGAAAACAAAAAGTAATCTATTATAAGGAGGTGATCAACCTCAATATAGAAAACCAAAATTATCTTTTTGTCTTAACTATTGTTAAGAAAAAAATGAACATTGCTAAAATTAGGACTAATTTTCATGAGCTCCATAGTAAAACTGGGAGTTTGTAAATTCCCAAAACATGTTGGGATGAAAGAGTCTATCAGCTATGCTATGCCAAGAGAATTGACGATGACAATCATTTTCTCTTAAATTGTCTTTTTTATACTCACATTTGATCTAATTTTCAAAATATTTTCCTTGATACTAACCTTCTTGACCTTTTAAGTTAGCAAAAATTTGGTGATCTGGGGACACTTCTCTCACTTATTTTCGAGTACAGAAAGAAAATGTTAAAGAATCCTAATTAACCTCTTACCTTCTTAATGTTTAGTATACCATCTAGGTATTTTTTTGATGTTAATGATCATCGCCATCATCATTAGAAGTTTGATTCCTTCATAATCATGATGTTAATGATCATCGTCATCATCATTAAAAGTTTGATTCCTTCATAATCATGTATGATTATACTAGCAGTGACTATGGGAAAAAGCATGGATGATATAAGCATGTCAAAGACTCATATGGCTAGGACCTTTGATATGAAGGATATAATGGTAGAAAAACAAATCTTAGGCTTAGAAATACATAGATACAAGAAAAATTGTAAGCTTGATTTTTCACAATAGAATTATAATAGGAAAATACTTGTAAAATTCAAAATAAGTAATATGAAACTTATAAATATCCTTTTAGCTTCTTATTTTAGGCTTTCTTTAGTTTTATGTCCTAGTAATGAGGAAGAAGAGGATTATATGTCTCATGCACCATAAGCTAATGGACTAAGAAGTTTGATGTATGCGATGATATATACTAGAGAACATAATTTATATGAAGTGGGTGTTGCTTGTAGGTGCATGGAAAATCTAGAAAGAGAGCATTGAAATGAAGTGTAACAAGCGATTTGGTATCTTAGAGGAATAAGGGATTACTGTAACACATTTAATGGTTGCAATGATTTTGTTTGTAGTAATGTTGATTCATATTTGGCAGGTGATTTTGACAATAGGAGATCTACTTGAGGTTGTCTTTACTCTTGCAAGAGAATCTATTAGTTGGATGTGAAAGCTTCAAGAAATAATTATTTTATTCATTACCAAGACAAAATATATCCCTATCTCACATGCTTGCAAGGAGGAAATTTGATTGAATGGGCCTTCTGGGTGAGTTTGGAAGAATGTAGGATGGTTTAAATATATTTTGTGATAGTCAAGGTGCTATCCATTTGGGTAGAAATCCATATTATCATAGTAAGACTAGGAGTATTTATATTGGTTATCGTTTTGTAACACTAATTATTGATAGAGGTGACCTATATCTTAAGAAAATCCACACTCAAGAAAATATATCAAGTAATTTGTTATCGAGGTGAAAATTGTTAAAATTGATGACAACAAAATTAAAAAAATTGTAAAAAAAAGAAAATTACATATATGAATATTTGTGAATATTTTTGAAGATTGAATAACATTGTTAGTTTCTAAAACTTATAAATTTATATAACAAATGTAATGGCACATGATAAAATATATCTAGGGCAACGAGAGAGATGATTAGAATGGGTTGTAACCTAGATAGATGATTAGAACGGGTTATATGATATGATATGATATGATATGATATGATTCGACCTCCTAACTCATGTTAAGGAAGTGGAACCAACAGAAACACACCACACCAACATTCAACATCAGCATTAGTACCCTCAGAAACTAGTCCAACCTTTCTACTAACTAGCCCCTAGGTCCCAGTGAGCTTTTAGACCACTTGAACTTTGGATGCTCTCATGCTATGGGCATGCTAGTGTCTAGGGACCTTTGGACACTCTCATAGGCCTGCAAGCTAGCGTCCAGGGACTTTTTTACACAATGTTGTGCAATCATCCCTGAGATTTGACCCACTTTTTCAGGCCCAGAGCCCAAGTCATTGGCCAGAATAGGATGACATATTTAGAACAGTAAAATAACAAAGAAATGACAACATAAATGCAATCACTTGAATGAGACCTTGACTTGACCCTTACTAGCCATGGCAGGTATTTTGTCAAACATATCATGAATATGTAATCTACATGTGTAAATAACATATCTGAGCATATGGATCTGATACTTAGCTAAAAATCGCTAAGAGGCATTAATGGCTCAACACATTGACTATCGTTTCATCCATTAGGTCATTGATACATTGTTAATTCATTTACAAGTAAAAACATGATGAGAGCTATACATAACTATTGTTAGAAAACACATACATAACTAGAATAATAGCAATAGAAATACCAATGAAATCACAATAGAATTATAATAGGAAAATACTTGTAAAATTCAAAATAAGTAATATGAAACTTATAAAAGGATCATATCCTTTTAGCTTCTCATTTTAACCTTTCTTTAGTTTTATGTCCTAGTAATGAGGAAGAAGAGGGTTATATGTCTCATGTACCATAGCTAATGGACTAAGAAGTTTGATGTATGTGATGATATATACTAGAGAAGATAATTTATATGAAGTGGTTGTTGCTTGTAGGTGCATGGAAAATCTAGAAAGAGAGCATTGAAATGAAGTGTAACAAGCAATTTGGTATCTTAGAGGAATAAGTGATTACTGCAACACATTTAATGGTTGTAGTGATTTCATTTCTAGTAATGTTGATTCATATTTGGTAGGTAATTTTGGCAATAGGAGATCTACTTGAGGTTGTCTTTACTCTTGCAAGAGAATCTATTAGTTGGATGTGAAAGCTTCAAGAAATAATTATTTTATTCATTACCAAGACAAAATATATCCCTATCTCACATGCTTGCAAGGAGGAAATTTGATTGAATGGGCCTTCTGGGTGAGTTTGGAAGAATGTAGGATGGTTTAACCATATTTTGTGATAGTCAAAGTGCTATCCATTTTGATAGAAATCCATATTATCATAGTAAAACTAGGAGTATTGATATTGGTTATCGTTTTGTAACACTAATTATTGATAGAGGTGACCTATATCTTAAGACAATCCGCACTCAAGAAAATATATCAAGTAAATTTTTATCGAGGTGAAAATTGTTAGAATGGATGACAACAAAATTAAAAAAAATTGTACAAAAAAGAAAACTACATATGTGAATATTTTCGAAGATTGAATAACATTGTTGGTTTCTAAAAGTTATAAATTTATATAACAAATGTAATGGCACATGATAAAATATATCTAAGGCAATGAGAGAGATGATTAGAGTGGGTTGTAACCTAGATACATATATCAAGGCAGCGTGAAAGATGGGTGGAGTGGGTTGTACTCTGGATTTTCTTGTTGATAAATAAAATATCTTATGTGAATTATTCATTGCATCACTATTTCTCTATTATTAATATTTTATACAAGATACAATACTAACAAGTATCTTATTTTCGTCGTTGGTGTGAAAGAAAAGAAAAAATAGCACACTCATTGACATCTCCAACTTGTATAAAATATTAACATACTTTGACATCTACAAAACATTCAAAAAATATTATGTTGTTGGGCGTGGAAAAACATGAAGAATTGGCTACAAAAAATCAGATCTTATTTCCTAGAGGTAGGGAAAAGTCAACCAATTTTGTTTTGCATAATACATTTTTTTGCAAAGCATATTTTGATATTTTAATTTTTCTTGTGTATAAATAATTTTTTTTAAATGTGAGTAATTTTCATGTTGATTTTGAAACGTGTTGCTGTAGCATCAACCCTGTGAGTAATTTTCATGTTGATTTTGAAACGTGTTGCTGTAGCATCAACCGTTTCAAACGTATTAAGTGTCACAAACCCATATACAAAAAAAATTAACATATAATTATTGTAATAGAACATTATGAATTTACTAATTTTTCCAAATCATTTAAATATTATTATACTCATATGTCATAACCCAAGGGGAATTCATATTAATCAAATCATAGTATAAGTTTGTAGGTGACGGTACGAAGGTGATTTGTAAAGTTCTATGGTAATATTTTATGACTCACATATTAATTCTGTTGCTCCATGACACTTAATTGTCTTTCTAAGGAAACTGCTATTACATAAAATACACTATAGTTGAGTTAATGTCGGCTTTCGTGTTGGCACCATCCATTTATTACTTAACTTAAATTCGGGATGAATGACTGCCTAGGGATGTGAATCTACCTTCTCTGCGGTTGGCAGCTGACTCTTTGATGCTTGGGTGAATGTGTTGCATCAATGGCTTTCCTTGACCTCACATATTGGGCGGTGGACGCCACATCCCCCTGTTCTAAGCGCCAGTTGGGTGAGTAGATTGATTACGTGTTGCATTTTTCCCACTATTGGTTCGGCTTCGATCCTCTATGGAGTTCTTCACCTAGTGAGTAACCCTGTAAACATGTCCTTCGTCAATAGTGTGCATGATTAGTCTAGTGTGTTTTTTCTAATAACCGAGGAACATGCCCCATCCTACTGCTTTTAGCTATGGCTATTTATACCATCAATAGGGGTTCTGAGATGTTTTCTGTGATTCCAGGTAAGAGTCTTTCATATTATTTTTTTCTCTAATGTTAGTCTGGTTTCTCTTTCTATTTTGGCATAACTTCTCCTAAGTGTTTGCAATGACTGGTGTTACAAGCTCAAGCGCTGGAGTACTAGGTGGCTTGGTTCCTTCTACCGGCATTCCCAATCCTCAAGTTAAATTCCACCGGGTATGCAAAAGGGTTCTGGCTTGACGAGAAAGGGTGATTTATTTCTTCTCAATTGTAATTATTTTGGCTTTGGTACACTGTTTAATTTATTTTAGTTTCGACTTATGGGTCTCTGACTTGTAAGCCTCTGTTTAGATTTTTACCCAATAATTGTAAAACTTAACTCTTAGCTTGGGTAGAGGCTACTAATTTCCCTTATTTTAAGATAAAGGGTACACAAAAACCCTAAAGAAACGTTACGATGTGTAACTGTGTTATCTGGAATTTTAATCCAATTATCTTAATGGCGGTGATAATTTCTGTGTTCCATATGTTATTTTCTAGACATGGAAAATTGTGATTTTAAGAGCGACTGTAGGTTATGAATTCCAGAGATTTTACTATATCATCTTGTAACCATTTACTGTGTAATCGCATGTCCGTCAGCTCTTGTTTTTTTCCATATTTCCACAACCAGATTTTTTCATAAAGACAGGGTTTGGTCACCCATTTTTGGGGTTTCGTTTACATATGACTACCACATGTATTAGGGTATGGGCAAGAGCTTTATCATTTTCTTGTAAATATGTTATTTCGCCTCTCTCGAATTCCAAGATTTGCATTTACTAAAACTCTTTGGCATTTTTTCCCTAACCGGATAAGCCGAGACCATAGTTGTTTTACCACATTAGTTGAATATGTTAAAGGGTCGTCCTGTTTTTAGTTTAGACACAAGTTCCCTTCGTAAGTTTTCATACTATTGAAGCTTCTAGTTTAACTATTGGAAATTTGTAAATGTTATTGTCTGTAATTTTATCTTATTCTCTTGATTAAACAATTATTTTCTATTTATTAGATTCTGAGCATTATTTATGAAGTTTAGCAAAAACGCTCTCTAATATTCCTTCTTTTATTTAGGGTTTATGCTTAATAGTAGTTGATGCTTTACTTAACGTAGCTACAATAGAGACACATAGAATACTTGAAATTTGTAGATAATAAATTCTAATTCTTTGATTAAAACAAAGCATATCCATACTATCTTTAGTAATAGAACTTCTATTAATAGGCGTTATGGGTTTCCAGATTATACTTATCTCGCTAGTTGAACCAAATTAAATCGTTTAATCTTGTCTTAGCAAAACCGAATTAAATATTTTAATATTTTCTTGCCTCGCAACCATGAGACCTACACTGCTACACCATTTGTCTACCCCTGATCTACCATTTTCTAGGTTTATCCTCAAGAACTTTTTCCTTGAACAACAATAGTTATCTGGTGTTGACCAGACTTAACTACTTCATCATTGTCTGTCCTTCCATCACAATTATCTTTTTCTTTAAGTACTTCTCAATTATCTCATTTTTCCTCTCAGATCTCATATGCCCTCATCCTCTTGATCCCTTGGAATAAATCTCCCATAGGAGTAGTTAGGGTTGGGTCAACCTAACCGTTTTGAGAAATAAAACTGTCACACTTTTGACAATACATTCTTATTTAGTTTTAATCAAATAATTACTGCCATAATTCCGGTGTTCTAGTTTTCATGCAATTAAATCAAAATTACTAATTATATAAACTTAATCAGTATTTAGTTTGTTAAAAAATGCAGTCAATAAATATTTACATATATGGGGGACATCACATCTCCCCCTCCTAAGATTGAACATCGTCGTGATGTTCTTCTATTGGAAATAACCGTGGATAAATCTCCCTCATAGTCCATTCATCTTCCCAGGTGGCTCCTCAGGCCCAAAGTGTTTCCACTAGATTTTAACTTGGGTGATAACTCGTCTTCGCAATATTACTTCTCTCCGATCGAGTATACCCATTGGTTCTACCAGGAACTCACCTTCCAGTTTGACCTATATGGTAGATTAAAAACTTTAGTCAATTAATGAAATCAAAACATAAATAAGCTATATATGAATATTATATATATATATATATTAATTATATATGATATATATGTGGATATAATATATATATATATATATATATATATATATAGGCCAATGAGAATCCCAACTTTTCTGACTCACCTGAATGTCACGCCAATTTATTATGTGTTTTGGGTCATATATATATACCGAAACATGAAAGATGTTTTTCACACTAATATGGATGGTTAAGGCGAATTGATATGCCACAAGTCTAATTCGTACTAAAATTTGAAAAGGACCACAAAATTGAGGTGCCAATTTGGCTCATCCATTCCACTGCACTGTACTCTTCTTAGCCCAAACACGAACATAGACATAATCCCCCACCTGAAATTCTCGAAAATTCATTTTCTGATCAACAAAACTCTTTTGTTGGTCTTGAGCGACCTTTAAGTTAGTTCGTACTTCTTTGACAATCTCTTCCATTTCGGCTAACATATTAGGCCCTAGAATTAACTTATCTTCTTGGCCACCCAAATTTGAGGGAGTCCTACATTTACACCTATATGTTACTTCAAAAGGAGTCATCTGTAAAGAAGTGTGATAGTAGTTGTTATATGCAAATTCCACTAAATGTAAATACTATTCCCACTTAGATGGTTGGTGCATTACATAAGCTTGAAGCAAGTCCTCCACTACTTGGTTTACTCACTTAGTATGCCCATCCGTCTAAGGATGGTAGGCAGTAATAAAGTGTAGCTGGGTGCCCAGCCCTTCAAACAAGACTTTCCAAAAAGCTGATGTAAATTTTACGTCGTGGTCTGAAATGATAAATCTTAGTTTACGTGCAACTTAAAAATAGTTTGCATAAAGATTTTAGCGATATGTACTACTTTATACGTAGATTGCATAGGTATGAAGTGAGCAGATTTACTCAGCTTATCCACTACCACCATTATTCAATCATTCTATTTCCTTGACTTGGGCAGTCCAATTATGTCTGGTTATAAAATCGATAGAAATGACTTCTCATTTCCATTTCGGAATAGGTAATGGATGTAGTAAACCAGTTGGATGACGATGTTCTGTTTTGACTTGTTAGAATTCCAAATAGTGGGCCAAATATTTAGCCACCTCCTTCTTCATGACGAGCTAGAAATATTCACTTCTAATTGCAGTTATCATTTTCTGATATCCAAGATGACCAGCATAAGGGACTTTGTGATATTCATCTAAAATTAAATTTTTAATAACCCTTATATTAGGTACATACATTCTTTCCCTATAGATTAGCATGCCTTCTTGATTTATTTCGTATCCCAACTATTGTTATTTTTTGTTCGGAATTTTAGTTTGTTGCCACAGAAATTGATATTCCCAATCTTGTACTGTTTCCTCCTTGATTTGCTCTTTGAATGTGTCCTGCACTTCACTAAATGATATTTCATATAAACAAATGACTTTCCTACTAAGTGCATCAGCGACATGGTTCTTTTTTCCTTTCAAGTGCTTAATTTCAAAGTCGAACTTGCTTTGGAAATTAACCTAGCGAGCTTATTTAGCATTCAAGGTGGGTTTTTTAGAAAAATTAGTCAAACAATGATGGTCAGTCATCAATATAAATTTCTTACCCATCACATAATGTCGCCACATCTTTAATGCATGAATGACTGCTGTCAATTCCTAATCATAGGCTGAGTACCTTTGCTCATGCTCCTTAAGTTTTCTAGACTCGTATGTAATGACCTTTCCTTCTTGCATTAGTACACCACGTATTCCTTCTTTGCTAGTGTCCATACATACCACATAATATTTATTTGGATCAATGATACTTAATATGACGTGGTGGTGAGTAAGTGTTTAAGTTGATCAAAACTCTTTCGGAAATCCATGCTCCACTTTAAAGCCCTTCCTTGCAATATTTGGCGTAGCTTCCGGATTTTCAACAAGTTCCTTTGGCAAGTCCTTGGAGTCTTTGCATTTGCTTAGTTGGTGCCTATTTTGAGTCTGAGGTGAGTTTGGGGCCCTTTTAAGAAGGCAATTGATATGCGCGGTAAGCTCATTCCTGTTGTTTGGCAAAACATAAAGTGAAATGTTTGATATAGAAAGCATGGTGAACGAAATGAGATAGAGATTCAGAGCAGTTTGAGTGAATGAATCCCCACACTTTTAAAACTTCAATCCCGCCATAATATATCTTTTCCATTGAATGATGTGGGACCCTAATCTTGAACACCGATCATATAACTCCGCTCTCCTCTTACTTAGTGTGAAGCTTGGGGAAGCACATCAGGGGAAGTAGAACATTTCAAATTCTCCAGGGTACATTTTGCTGCTTGGATGTTGATGCCAACACTAATGCTGCAAGAGCATTTCTTCACTGCAACTGAACTATAATCCTCGTCAAGTCTTTGCGTCACTTGTGCTTCTCAACATTTCACTAAATTCGTCCCTCCATCCAGAATATTTTGACTACATTTGTGTTGAATATGTTTGGCCGTGCGATGTGTTTGGGGTGTGAAACCAACTATCAAGAGGTTGCACTCCATTTATGGGCATAACCACAAATTCTGGAGTTCTTTCTGAGGGGCCTAAAGTCATCATTCCATCTTTTCTTATTGTTGTAGCTGCATTGAAGGGACTGCATGCTATCTCAGAGGCTGAATGAGTGTGGTTCGATGACGATACGAGGACTATGGTGAAAAGGGAACCTATGCTTCCATTTCTTGGGCAACGTACATCATAAAAAAAAGTTGAGGTGCCATTCTCGGGACTAAGAATCGCATATGTACTAATTTGTGTTGGTTGTCATTTAATTATCAGGTTCTATCTTCCAATTTGCTCATTGTATAGTTAAGTTTTTGAATGAGAAATGGGCATTCTGTAGGAGCTATCACTTAATGGCTATTGCATTTAATTTCTGAAGTTGCTATTGGAAAATATAAGTTTATTTGGAGACTGTTACTACATGTGGAAGCATCAAAGATAATGTACAGTGAATAAACTTATGAAAATCACTCAGCGTGGAGAACATTGTGGCAAAAATCATTTGCATATCACGCTTTATCTATTGAGACAATGGCCAGACTCGAAGATGCATTAAAGTTATTGAATATCTTGATTCATTCCACTGTTGATGAGATGGTTAAGATCAACAAAACCTCTCTTTCCAATATTAAAATTTACCTCCAAAATGCACATGAGAATATTGAGTTTTTGCAGCTTGAGACAAAGCTGCAGCAAGAGGAACTACAACAATGGAGTCATCATTCTGAACCTGTTTCTGTTCAGAAGATTGAAACAGACTCCCATAAACAGCAAGACAATAATGTTACAGTGCATTTAGATAAAGCAACAGTTGAACACGCAGATACAGAAACTCAGTCTGCACTTCCCAAGCCCATCATCAGACCTTGGGAACAACTTGTCCACAATAAGCACAGAACTGGTCTTGGATATGACAAGGACTTGTCCTTTCATATTCCAGAATATGCCAAGCCCATCCATTTTCAGAGTGTTGGATTTATTCATGACAGTTCACCTGCTCCTCATGACAGTTCACCTCCAGGTGTTCCAGACTCTGCTCCTCTTCCACAACAACAACAATAACAGATTGTGAAATGCCAACACTGTGATCGAGTTGGCCATCTGAAAGATCACTGTTTTGATCTTCATCCATGTAAGCACTGTCATAAAACTAGATATTCTTCACACAGATGCTTCAAAAGTAAACGTCTTGCAAGAAAAAAGATTCATCTTGGATGGATCGCTTCTTGGCAATGGGCATCAATAGCCAAGAAGATATTCCAATCACATGTCAGAACTTGTTCCAGAGTGTTTAACAGTCTTGCAGTTGAGTTTTCTCCATCATCTCACCTTGTATCTAACAGGGGGGGAAATGATGGTCATCTACAAGCTTCAAAGCCACATCAAGCGAGCCTGAGCCACAATCTACCACACCAGTTTCAGAGTTGTAGTTAGAGACAAAGATGCCTGTGAACATCACTTCAATTGGAAATCTTGGACACTTCCTCCAGCAGAAGACTCAACTTCTTGCCAGTTTTGGAAGAGTTCCAGGAACAAAATTGAGAACACTTCCTCTAGCAGAAGAGTCTAGATTCTTGCAAGTTTTGGAAGAGTTCTAGGAATTGCATTAAGCATTCCAGAGTTGTTGGTCATCCTTAAACCATCACAGGTTGAGACTTCCCTTTTTAGGTTGAAGTTTTACCTTTTATGCGGGGTGAGACCTCCATTTTATGGTTGAAGGTTTCCCTCTTTAAAACAATAGGATCACTTCCTCTAGTAGAAAAATTCAGTTTCTTGCCAGTTTTGGAAGAGTTCCGAGAATTGCACTGAGCATTCCAGTGTTGGTGGTCATCCTTAAACCACCACCCTTTATACCAACATTTCAGAGAGCACATTCATCCTAGTGCTACCATGCATTTTTACACATTTTTTATTACAACTCTCTTCTTGGACTCACATAACCCTTCAGATTAAGGGGGGGAATGTTGGACACCTAATCCTAAATGGGTTATTGTTGAACCTGAATAGACTAAGTAGTCCAATTGACCTTGGGATGTGAATCCCAATGGTCACAACAATGTGCTATAAATGTATATCTCCTGTTAATAAAATATGTACTCACATGATTTATCTTTCCTATTTTATGTTTCCCATGTGTGTTTAACAGTGCTCTAATAGGATAGGCTACCCTAAAAAATCCTTCAATGAACCACCTATAGTATCCAAATAGTCCCATAAATGACCTTATATCAGTTACATCTTTTGGTACTGACCACTCTAATATGGTATTTATATTTTCTAGGTCTACGACTATTCAATATTTAGTAATGACATGACCAAGATATTGAATCTGTTATTTAAAGAAATCACACTTGCAGTATTTGACATACAGCTGGTGTTTCCTTAAAACTTGTAGGATGGTATGAAGGTGTTCTTTGTGCTCTTCTACCATTTGTGAGTAAATGAGTATGTCATCGATAAAAATTAACACAAATTTATCCAAGTATTGATGGAATTTGCTGTTCATAAAGCACATGAAGGTTGTGGGTGCATTTGTTAATCCAAAGGGCATCCCAATGAACTCATAATGCTCATATCAAGTTCTAAAGGTTGTTTTTTCTATATCCTCCTCCTTAATTCTAATTTGGTGATAACTCGAACGAAGTTCTATTTTGAAAAAACAGTTTCTCCTTTCACTTTATCAAACAACTCGTCTATGCGAGGTAGGAGGTACTCTTGATGGTTAACTTATTTAGTTGGTGGTAATCCATGCACATTCATAGGGTCTCATCCTTCTTTTTAACAAAAATTACCGGGGCTCCCCAAGGTGATACACTTGGTTGAATATATTTTTTGTCAAGCAGCTCTTGTAGCTGCATCTTTAGTTCTATTAACTTCGGTATACACATACGATAAAGGGCTTGAGATATCGAAGTGGCCTCTAGTACTAATTCAATAGTAAAATCTATATCCCTCTTTGGCCAAAGTTCTAGAACTTCTTCACGAAATACATTCGGAAAATTCTGCACTATCGGTGTATTTTGTAAAGCGACCGACTTTTCTTTTGAATTAGAGTACCCTACTTGTATTGCATAAACGTGACATCCTTTTCGGTTACATTTGGCCAATTGGAAGGTTGTGATTGGCCTCAGCTTTAGGGGTCTTATTAGTCCCTAAATTTCTTGTCTCTTTCCTTCCTTTTCCATACAGTTAATAGTTTTAATTTTTCAGTTAATAAGAAACCAGTGTTGTTCCAACCAGTCCATGTTGATTAAAATATCATATGATCCTAAGGGCAGTACATTCAAGTCTGCCATAATAGTCTATCCTGCTATCTATAGAGAAAATTTGCTGACTTTGACCAGCACTCTTCTCTTGGCTCTCGTAGCTAATTTCACTAACCAGGGAGTTTTAAACTTAACAGCTTGTAAACAACATCATTCTACTATTTTAGGACTAATGTAACTCAATGTAGCTTCAGGATTAATTAAAATAGACACAGTTTACTTCAATATTTTACCTTCAAATTCTATTATGGTCGGCTAGTACTCTGACTGATGATCTTCAAGAGCAGCATTGATTTTTGGCATGCTTTTGGCCACTTATCCTATTGTTGATGCTTCCTGAATTTGTGCCACCTGATTGGTTCCCTTGCGGCGTGGACAAATTTTAACATAATGAGGTCTTCCCCATCCCCAACACTATACTGGGGGTCTAGCTGCCATCTCTACTTCAGTCCTTACCGACTATTCATTTGTTTTTGTCTCACTGGGAAATTTGGGCCTGGGTTGATTAATGTTTATGTTTCTATGAGTATACCCTTTAGGGGGTTTATTTACCATAAACTTATTTATTTTAATGTTTGAAGAAAATTTTCTCCCCTTTTTTTCATTCCATCTCTTATTTCCTTCCCCTTTTGGCTTACTTTTTTGGTAACATATTCTAGCCTTCCATATGACCTCATCCATGGTTTTCAGGTTACCAAAATCAAGGCACTCTTTCATAAACAATGACAAGGTACTGATAAACCACTGCACCTTAGCCTTTTCTTCCCGTATATATGGAACATATCACAATAAAGATGTAAATTTGGCTATGAACTCATCCATAGATATTTGACCCAATCGAAGGTCATGAAACTCCTTGGCCTTCTCGTCATAAAATATTTTGGTCAGATATTTTTCCTTAAAATATCTTTGAAATTTGTCCCAAGTTATGCTCTACTCGTTTACACCCTGAACTGTCTTTACTTCCTCCCACCACAGGGTGGCTTTTCCCTATAGCTAAAAGATGGCCAACCGAGCTTTCAAGTTAAGATCATATTCTTACAACTGGAAATACTTGTTCATGTTGATGAGCCAGGCTTCTGTTGCCTCTTCTAGTTCACCATCAAAGAGGGGAGGCTTTATCTTCCAGAACTCTCCATGCAGTTCCACTTTTTGCCTCTTTTGCTTGTTATGTTCTGATACATTACTTGATTGTTCTTCCTGGTTTTCTTCACCACCTTCCATTTCTGCCCTCTCAGTATGAAATTCTTGTTCTCCAGTCTTGTTTCCTTGTTTAGGACTAGGAATTGTTTATCTCTAGTTCTGTCTATCCAATAGACCCTTCATGATATTTTCCTGTTCTTGCATTATCTGTTCATTGTTTGCCAGCAAACGAGCTAGGGTTGGTCACCGGAAAGGTTGCTCGTCCTCTTGCCATCATCATTCAATGTGGTATTGTTCCCATTCTTCTCATACTAGCTTCTTTTCTACTTTTCTTTGTAAATCACAAATGTTGTTAAGCCTTATTTTTCAGAGGCCGCAATTTTGTAACTTGAGCACTCTGATACCACATGTCACAAACCCATATATAAAAAAATTAACATATAATTACTGTAATAGAACATTATGAATTTAATATTTTTTCCAAATCATTTTAATATTATTATACCCATATATCATAATGCAAGCATAATTCATATTAATCAAATCATAGTATATGTTCGTAGCTGATGGTACAAAGGTGATTTGTAAAGTTCTATGGTAATATTTTATGAATGACATATTAATTCTTTCAATCCATGCCACTTAACTGTATTCTACTTAACTTAATGTGGGCTTCTGCATTGGTACCATCCATTTATTTCTTAACTTAAATTCGGATGGCCCACTACTTAGGGATGCGAATCCGCCTTCTATGGAGTTTTCTCTGTGGTTGGAAGTTGGATCTTCGATGCTGAACATAATGCATCACTCGCTCTCGTTGACCTCACACATTGGACAGTGGAGGCTACATGCAGTTCTAAGCATTAACTCAGTTAGTAGATCGATTACTTGTTGCATTTTATCGGCTGCTGGTTCGTCTCCAGCCCTCTGTCGAGTTCTTCGCCTGGTGAGTAACCTTGTAAACATTTAGTCTGTCAACAGCACACGTGATTAGTCTGGTGCTTTTTCTCTGTTGACCGAGTAACATGCCCCATCCTACTGCTTTCAGCTATGACTATTCATACCATCGACTGGGGTTCTGAGATGTTTTCTTTCATTCTAGGTAAGAGTCTTTTGTATTATTTTTTTCTCTAATGTTATATTGGTTTCTCTTTCTATTTTGGCATAAATTCTCCTAATCATTTGCAATGACTGGTGTTACAGGTTCAAGTGCTAGAGTACGAGGTGGATTGGTTCCTTTTGTTGAAATTCCCAACCCTCACGTTAAATTCCATCGGGTATGCAAAAGGGTTTTGCCTTGACCAGAAAGGGTGATTTCTTTCTTGTCTATTTTAATTCTTTTGGATGTGGTACACTGTTTAATTTAGTTTAGTTTCAACCTATGGGTCTCTGGCTTGTAAGTCTTTTTTCAGATTTTTACCCTATAATTGTAAAACTTAACTCTTAACTTGGTAGAGGCAACTAATTTCCTTTTTTTTAAGTTAATGGGTACACAGAAACCCTGAAGAAACCTTATGCCATGTAACTATGTTATCTAGAATTTTAATCCGATGAGTATGATATTACTTTTATCTTAATTGTGGTGATAATTTCTGTGTTCCATATGTTATTTTCTTGACATGGAAAATTGTGATTTTAAGAGTGACTTTAGGATATGAATTCTGGAAATTTTACTATATCAGCTTGTAGTTGTTTAATGTGTAATCACATGTCTTTGAGTTCTTGTTAGTGCCATATTTCCACAACAATATTTTTTTATAAAGACAGGGTTTGGTCACCCATTTTTTGGGTTTCATTTACATATGACTACGACATGTATTAGGGTATGGGCAAGAGCTTTATCATTTTCTTGTAAATATATTAGTCCACCTCTGTTTCCTTCTAGGCTATGCATTTAGTAAGTTTCTTCGGTTATTTTACCCTAATCAGGTAAGCCGAGACCATAGTCATTTTACCACTTCAGTTGAATATGTTAAAGCACGGTCCTATTTTGAGTTTAGACATAAGTTCTCTTCGTAAGTTTTCATACTATTGAAGCTTCTAGTTTAACTATTGGAAATTTGTAAATGTTATTGTCTGTAATTTTATCTTATTCGCTTAATTCAATAGTTATTTTTTATTTTGTAATTTTATCTTATTCACTTGATTCAATAGTTCTTTTTTATTTATTAGATTCTGAGCATTATTTATAAATTTTAGGAGAAATGCTCTCCACCATTCCTTCTTTTCTTTAATATTTATGCCTAATAGTAGTTGATGATTTACTTACCTTAGCTACAGTAGAGACACACATAATACTTGAAATCTGTAGATAATAATTTTTAAGTCTTTGATTAAAAGAAATCATATCCATCCTATATTCAGTAATGGAACTTCTATTAACAGGTGTTCAGGGTTTCAAGGTTATACTTATCTGGCTAGTTGAACCGAATTAAATCCTTTGATCTTGTCTGAGCTGAACGGAATTAAATCCTTTGATCTTGTCTTGCCTCCCAACCATGATAATAATTTTTAAGTCTTTGATTAAAAGAAATCATATCCATCCTATCTTCAATAATGGAACTTCTATTAACAGGTGTTCAGGGTTTCAAGGTTATACTTATCTGGCTAGTTGAACCGAATTAAATCCTTTAATCTTGTCTTAGCTGAACCGAGTTAAATCCTTTGATCTTGTCTTGCCTCCCAACCATGAGACCCTCGCTGCTGCACCCTTTGTCTTCCCCTGAGCTACCCTTTTCTGGGTTTCTCCTCAAGAACTTCTATCTTGAACAACAGTGGTTATCTAGTCTTGACCAGACTTAACTACTTCATCATTATCTGTCCTTCCAACATAGTTATATTTTTCTTTAAGTACCTCTCAATTCTCTCTTTTTTTCCTCTCATGTCTCAGATGCCCTCATCCTCTTGATCCCTTGGAATAAATCTCCCATAGGAGTATTTAGGGTTGGGTAACCATCCAGCCTAACTTTTTTCAGAAATAAAACTGTCACACTTTTGACAATACATTCTCATTTAAGTTTAATCAAATAATTACTGCCATAATTCCGGTGTTCCACTTTTCATGCAATAAAATCAAAATTACTAATTATATAAACTTAATCAGTATTTAGTTCATTTAAAAATGTGGCAAATGAATATTTACATATATGGGGGACATTAAGTGTGGATATTTTTTTAATGTCTAATTTATTTTTAACTCATTATTACTTAAAATTTTTTCTATTTTAATGTTTGATTTTTTTTTTTGGTCTTTTTTTTTTATATATTTGATTTTTTTTCCCTCTTTTAATTTTATGTTTTGTTTTAATATATATTCTTATTACGTGTTGATAATTTTTTTTCTTTGTTTTTAATTTTTAATTTATGTTTTCATTATTCTTTTGAAATTTTAATGTTTTTCGGAGTTATCATAAAAAAATTTAGGCCATTATTTCAAAATGTTATCCTAAATAAAAGAGACCTATTTCATTATCAACACAGGTTGAAAATTTACCCTAGGAAAAAAAATGTTACTCTAACACTTCATTTTCACGGTTTTTTTGCACAATTTTTGTTAAAAGAATTGGTTTTCGTTGTAACTTTTAAAACATGTTGAAAATTTACAGTGGAAAAAAAATGTTATTCCAAGATCAACACTTTTAGTTTTTAGCACTGTTTTTCATGTTTTCTTGGGTTTTTATTTTTATTTTTATTTTTTTTCTAGAGTTCGAGCTTTGAGTTTATATTTCCTGTTTCAAAATTTTCATTGTTAAAGATATTATAGTGTTTAAAATATATTTTATATTCAAATTTTATAATTAAAATATATATATTTATATATATATATTTTTTTTTTTTTTTTTTTTTTATATTTTATATTTATTTTAATTTAAAATTTATATTAAAATATTGTATTCAATATATTATATCTTAAATAAAGTTGATTTATATTTCATAGGTAATTTGGATAAGAGGAGATATACTTTAGGGTATTTTTTTATTTTTGTAGGATAATTTATTAGTTGGATGTAAGAGCTTCAAAAAAGAGATGTTCTATTTATGATAGTCATAATGTAGGTGTATTGATATTGGGAATCATTTTGCAACAAGAGTTATCGATGGATATGTGTATATTTTAAAATGGTCTACACTCAAGAAAAATTATAGACATGTTTGCAATGCCAATGTTGTTATAGAAGTTGTGGTGGTGTTCGGCCTATTATCACAATCACCCACACCATAAAGATGACAGAATGTTCTAGGAATATGTTACATACATGCACATCAATCCTAAAACAAAACAACCCATGATATTTTGTGTTTTTCTTAATTTTTATTATTATTTTTTAATAATCAACTCCAACCAACTTTGGTATATTAGTCTAGTGAACCAATTTAATGAACCAAAAATTCAAAACTATAATTATAATTATATATTCAATTGAGGTTATCTCAAGTGGTTGGCATAATGACAATCATCTTCCCCTCCTAGGTTAAAATCCCTACAAGTGACATGATGAGCTATAATTCCTTTGGTAAATATTGTTGTATTGACTTGGTACTAGCAATCTCACTCTAACCTAGTACTAGAAACCTCACTCTAATTGCTTGGTACTAGCAACCTCACTCTAATTGTTAGGCTCAAAGAGAGTTTGATTTCTTTCCTCTCACACACGCATCCTAAAAATATTTTTAATAATTAAAAATACCATAATCTACCTGCTATAACTTTAAAAAACACATTTTAAACATTGAAAAAAAATATGATCTAATCAAACAATTATTTCAGTGAAAAGCTCCAAAACCTAGAATAGTTACACAAAACCATTAAAAATTATTAAAAAAATTACAAGATTTAAAATAATTTATCTTAATCAAATTATTTTAACAACTAATCATTATGATCGCATTTTAATCCAGTAATTTTGATGACTGGTCAATTGATATAATCACTACATGGGAGGAATTAATAAATATAAAAAGCACTAAATTTTATAGTTATCTTTATCTTTGATGTTTCATTCATTTTTAAATTTCATTAACTTTAATTTATTTTTCTAATTATTATAAAAATAAATGTGAAAATATGTAGTTATTTGTAATCATAGTCACAATATGGTGTAAATTATTTATTAATTAATTTTCATGCTAAAAGAGCCAAAGAAAAACAAGGTTTAAGAGACATCACTCAAGTGTGGACCATCTTGTTACTCTTAAGATAAATTTTGAGGAATTGTGCAATAATAAATCTAAGTTCCTCTATTGTTTTCTTAAATTTAAAAATATTTTGACACCATTCCTAGGATGGTGCTATGGAAAAGGCGAGAAGATATAATGGTTCCTCTTGAATTGAGGGTTTGTGTGACAAGGTTGTATGAGAACATTATATCCAAGATAAGGACCACTAAAGCCTGTTCAAAAGAAATTGACTGCAATATCAGATTCAAGCAAGGGTGTCCCTTATCCCCTTGGAATATACATTGATGAGCTAGAAGTGTGTTTTGAGGAGGGAGGTTTTGTTGGCCCCACACTCACTTGTATAGTAATAACTCTTCTACTTTATGCTATAATATTGTTCTTTTGGAAAGAATCCATTATGATATTAACAACCAACTAAGAACCCTCCAAGATTTCTACTCCAAGATGTGTATGATTGTTAATATTGAAAAAAACTAAAGTGTTGATAATTAAAACCAAAAGTATCACCTATGATACTTTAATTAATGACAACCACTACTTGGTGGAAGTAAATTCATGCAAATATCTAGGAATCAACATCCATCATAAGCTGAATTGAAATTATAACAATGAGAAAATGATAAGTGGAGTTTGGAAAGTCTACTATGGGGTTGAAAACAATTGTAAGTTGGTAGATGCTTGGATATAAGGAAAAAAAGTCCTCTTTGAGATTCTCTTAACTCCTATTATTTTACATGGATTTGATGTGTGGGGTTGAAATACATCCTTAGATTCTTAGAGGAAGATTCATCAGATTCAAAAATAGCTTAAAGCCTTCAATATAAAGATTAAAGGAAATACCCAATATTCTGTTCTCCTTATTGAAGCCATCCTTTCCCCCTTTGAAAGCATGGAAATTACTAGGTACCTTGTGGAAAGGAAGAATTTATGCATCATGCAAGCGAAGAGAATTCCTAAAATTAATTCTAAATCTAGTAAAAAGCTCTACGTGTCACTCAAGTGAGGATGACATAAGGATGCGCAAGCTTGGCTAGCACATTGGGGGAAATAAGGATAATATTAAACATATTATTACTTCCCCATTTAATGTGAATTTGTGGGGAAATAAAGAGTTAGAGGGGAAAAAAAGTAATATATTATAAGGAGGTGATCAACCTCAATCTAGAAAACCAAAATTATCTTTTTGTCTTAACTAGTGTTAAGAAAAAAATGAACATTGCTAAAATTAGAATTAATTCTCATGAGCTCCACAATAAAATTGGGAGTTGGTAAATTCCCAAAACATGTTGGGATGAAAGAGTTTATCAATGGTGCGATGCCAAAAGCATTAAAGATGAAAATCACTTTCTCTTAAATTGCCATTTGTATACTCACATTTGATCTAATTTTCAAAATATTTTCGTTGGATACTAACCTTGTTGACCTTTTAAGTTAGAAAACATTTAGCGATCTCGAAACACTTCTCTCACTTATTTTGGAGTTTTATTCTAATTAACCTCTTACCTCCTTAACGCTTAGTATATCATCTAGGTATTTTTGGATGTTAATGATCACCGTCATCATCAATAGAAGTTTGATTCCTTCATAACCAGGCATGATATTACTAATAGTGAATATGGGAAAAATAATGGATGATATCAGCATGTTGAAGACTCATATGGCTAGGACCATTTATGTGAAGGATATAGTGGTAGCAAAACAAATCTTAGGCATAGAAATACACAAAGACAATAAAAATTGTAAGCTTTAGTTTTCACAATAGAACTATAACAAAAAAATGTTTGTAAAATTCAAAATAAATACTATGAAACTTATAAATATGCTTTTAGCTTCTCATTTTAACATTTCTTTAGTTTTATGTCCTAGTAATGAGGAAGAAGAGGATTGTATGTCTCATGTATCATATGCTAATGTAGTAAGAAGTTTGATGTATGCTATCATATATACTAGAGAAGATATTTTATATGAAGTGGGTGTTGCTTGTAGGTGCATGGAAAATCCAGAAAGAGAGCATTGAAATGGAGTGTAACAAGTGATTTGGTATCATAGAGGAATAAGTGATTATTGCAACACATTTATTGGTTGTAGTGATTTTATTTGTAGTAATGTTGATTCATATTTGATAGGTAATTTGGACAATAGGAGATCCACTTGAGGTTATGTCTTTATTCTTGCAAGAGAATATATTAGTTGGATGTGAAAGCTTCAAGAAACAATTGTTTTATCCACTACCAAGGTAAAATATATCATTGTCTCACATGCTTGCAAGGAGGAAATTTGATTGAATGGGCCTTTTGGGTGAGGTTGGAAGAATGTAGGATGATTTAACAATATTTTGTGATAATCCATATTATCATAGTAAGACTAGGCATATTGATATTGGGTATCATTTTGTAACACAAATTATTGATAGAGGTGGAGTATCTCTTAAGATAGACCACACTCAAGGAAATTTGTAGACATGTTTACAAAGCCAGTGTTGTAATAGAAATTGTGGTGGTGTCTAGCTTACGACTGTGGTGGTGTCTAGCTTACCTTTGTTTATGGAAGAGGTGATGAAAGGGCTTGGGAAAGATATCAAGTAAATTGTTGTAGAGGTGAAGATTCTTAGAATTTGTGACAACAAAATTATAAAAAATTGTAAAAATGAAATAAAATTATATCATGTGAATATTTTGGAAGCTTGCATAACATTGTTCATTTTCAAAACTTATATAAATTTATATAACAAACGTAATGGCCCCATAATAAAATATATCTAGGGCAGCTAGAGAGTTGATTAGACTGGGTTGTAAACCTAGATAGATATATCAAGGCAACCTGAAAGATGGGTGGAGTGGGTTGTAAGCTAGATTTTCTTCTTGATAAATAAATACCTTACCTTAAACAATATTAGTCTTTAAACATGTAAAATTCATGTTATGTGAATTATTCATTGCATCGTTATTTCTCTATTATTGATATCTTACACAATATTAGTCTTTAAAATGTAAAATTCATGTTATGTGAATTATTCATCGAGTCATTATTTCTTTATTATTAATATTATTTGCAGCTTGTATAAAATATTAACATACTTTAACATCTACAAAACATTAAAAAAATATTATCATGTTGGGGTGGAAGAACATAAAGAAGTGGCTACACAAACAAATCTTACCCCTCTAATCAATCTAACCATTCCCAAAACCATTAATATTTCCATATCTTGATGATAGTTGTAGTTAGCTTATGATTTTTCTAATACAATTAAAAGATATTAACGTTCACAATTATTTTTATTTCAAATTTGATTAAAACAAAATTAATATTAATATTTTTTTATTTATTTAAAAATAACATTTCAAAGATATTAATAATTTTTTTTTTTTTTTTTTTTTTTTTTTTTTTTAATTTTATTTCTTGAATATATATTTTTCCGTTTTAAAATTATTCGGGAGTATTTTATATAAATTTGCCCATCTGGGATTTGCTGAAGTTGCCCATTTCAACTTTAGCATATTTTTCCCGGAAAAAAATCCCGAAACACAGATCACAACCACAACCGTGGAACATGGTATCATTTTTCAACTATATTGATAGACTTGCCAGAAATGTAAAATGCGGTGTAATCATTTTCGCTTCCTGACAAAACGACGTTCGTCACTTTCCCATATTGATGGAGTTTGCATCGTTAATTACATCGCTTTTGTTTTAAAGTGTAAAATATAATGCGGTAAATTGTTGTATTCAGAGATGCTTTAGATTTTTTATTACTTATTTCTTTTCCCGGCATAGCATGCCGTTGACATATAATGATTAGAGCTTTTCAAAAATTAGAAAGATTCAGATCAATAAAGTAATCAAATTTTTTTCCTGCTGTAAATTGTTTAAATTTGTAAAATATGATGTGGTATTTTTTATGGTTTATGTTTTACTTTTAAGGTTAAATAAAATATATATGAAATTAAATTTTAATTTTATTTTAATTTGTAAAATATCATGTGGTATTTTTTATGGTTTATGTTTTACTTTTAAGGTTAAATAAAATATATATGAAATTAAATTTTAATTTTATTTTAGAAAGGTATTATGCACTGCTGTAGGTTCAACAGAGTATCCTGTAGGACTGCTTCTACTTCCTGTAGATTCTGTTATGTATCCTATAGGATTGCTTTTCCCTTGGAGGAGGTTGATCTAGTTATAAGCCTTCTCACATAGGTGATAGGATACTTAGGGGAACTCGTTTTCTCCTTTTGTGTAGGTGGGTCTTCAATCAAAATGGGAATTTTGGTTGGTGTTTGGGATTTCCCTTGCCTTATTCTTGTGCTTTTCCTTGTCCTAAAATATAAGGGGGTCTTCCTCTGACTTTTGCCTTTTTACTTGATGGGGGTGATAAGAGAAGCAAGGGCAGTTGTTTCCTCTCTTTTAGTGGGTTTTGGAGACACCCTATGTGACTCCTCCTTGTCTTCTTCCCCCTCCTTCCCATTGCTTTCTTCACCCATCTCTTTCCTTTCTTCTTCCCCTTGTAGATCCTCATCATCTTTATGGGTTCCCTCCTTAACATCCTCCTCTGTTTCTTCATCATCCTCCTTCTCTTTCTCCTCTTTTTCTTCTTCATCTTCTTCTCCCTCCATCTCATCTTCATCTCCTTTTGTTTCTTATTTTTTCTGCTCTACTTCAGTCTCTTCCTCTTCCTCTTCACTGACAGTAGTACTAACATCATATGTGAGAGCCTTGATGTCTTCCTTTGTTTACATGTCTCTAAAAACTTACCATTGTATAGGAATTTTGAGGTTTTGTAAGGCATCTTCTATAAGGATTATAATTAAACCTCTTGCACTTTGATGCTTGAGTCTATTAGTGATTGTTGCAGGAAGTATGGTATGTTGAGCCTGTGGTGAGGGGGTGTTTCTGATCCAAATCTCAATTCTTCAAGAAACCTAAAATGATAGCCATAGACCACACTATACCTCCCCTCACATTTAATGTATTTGATAAGCTGGTAGTTTACCTCGTTCCAGGGATATGGTAGACTTTCTCTCCTTACTCCATTTTTGTCTTCAGTGGATTCTTCACCTTCTAAAAAGAATTTCCTTTTGGCAACCTGGCTATCTCCTTTTCTTTCCATATTCCATGGTATTCCTAGGGGAAGTGGTGTAACTCTGTTGATGAGTTCAAGTGTGAGATCTATGGAGAGGCCTCTTACAACGACAGTGGCATGGATTCTGGTGAGTGGAATGAGGGAGAGAGAAAAGTCTCAGGCCACCTCATCATCATACCCCCCTAATTTTTTGAAAAACCCCATCCAGTTATGCCTTGTGAAGATTTCTAGTACCTGAGGGTGTTGTTGGATTCTCACAGTGTTGGCGGGCTCCCTCTTATTAAACCCTCATGTCATCTTGGTTGGTGATGTTTTGAGGAGATGAGATGGTTGATACAATTTTCAAATGCAAAACTAAACAACTAAGATGACTGTGTGGACAGTTCTCTTGCACAGTTGCCAAATTCAGTCAAACTAGAGGATTTTTTGTTCAATTTAATTAGAAAGAGGAATGTAATTACAGAGCCTACCTCTTCATAATGTTTGTTGTGGTCAACCCCCGAGTTTTCCCCTCTAAAAATCCTCTCGGTCTATCCTATAGACTATCTCTGTGTACCCTGTAGGAATCATGTGTGTAATCCTGTAGGATTTCCTGTGCAATCTTGTAGGAATTCTTGTGTAGAACAAAGATGGTGTCTTCCTTGTTGTAGGTTGCTTGAGTATGAGAGTGACTTGTGAGAGTGAGCCTCGAGGAAGTGATTGCATGAATGCATGGGGACAATGATTACTTCCTCTTATGGTCATTTGGGTTGAGGTGGTGTGCTGGTAGCCAAGGTACAATTTCCATTTTTAGACCATTGGTCCCCATTACCACCTCATCATTCCCCACTTCCTCATAATCAACTCCCACTTCATGCTTCCATAGCCTTAACTGATTTTGTCCTTCTCCTTTCTGTTTTTGAGTTGACAGCTACCACATGTGAGAGGATAAATTGTTTTGTCTTTGTTTACTAATTGAAGGTTTCCAAGTTAACTAGCCATCTTTTGCTTATAAACCAAATTATTTGTAACCTTTACATATTTTGACTACATTATGCACATGATAGAGTGAGCAAGATACTTACCTGTGGTGCTTAATACCTTGTTGCAGTGGTTGAAGACCGGAGGTGCTTGCTGTGTGTATTGGTTGCATGCTATTCTTCATCCCTTTTCTGTTGTTCTCTGATGATTTTTTTTTGTGGTGCAGGTACATGGTGTTGAATATGATGGCGTTGCTACTACTTTGGAGTCCCTTCTACTCTTGGATCATCATGTTCGAGGCTTGTTGTTCTTATGATTTGCATTCTGTGGGATAAGCTGCTACATGATTTCCTACAGGATGTCCTGTAGCTGCTTCTCCCTCAGAAATCTTAATCATATCTTCTGCTGAGAGTTTGAGGATGGTGACATGGATGGAGAGGGGGACTAGGAGTGTGGAGGATGAGGAATACTCAGGTCATGCTCACTATTTCTCTCTGTTTCCATACTTTTCGAAGATTGTGAATTTTGTTTTGAAATTGATATATTTTTTTAAGGTTGAATGCAGGGGTGTTGAAGGTATACATAGGTATGGTCATGGAATGATGATGGTGGGGTGCTATTTTATTCACATAGCAGGTCATTTTTTCCTTTAGGGTCACTTCCTGTAGGATTTTTAGGTCACTGTGATTCCTATAGGATCATCTTGTAGGTTATTAGAAGATCATGTAGGTTTACAGGGGATCGTTTAGAAAACACGATCCCCTTGTAAAATGAAGGAAGGGAATGGAAAAAATGATAGAAATGGTAGAGTGATGAATGAAAATGAGTGGAAAAAATAAAATGTGAGTGAAATAGGTCTCTTGGTGATCCTCCTTTGTTCTCTAATTGTCCTTCTTTTTTACCTACAAAATAGATTTTTTCATGATTTTTCTCTTTTCTTTTTTGAAAACAACTAGGCTACCTCTAAGAGCTTTTCATCCTAGTTGTTTGCCTTGGGTGACTCAAGAGAGGTTTTCACCCAGGGATCTTTTTATTCTCATTTTTTCTTTTTTATATTGACACCATTGGGCCACCCCAAGGGGTTTTCAACCTAATAGAGGGGTGATTTTCACATTAGTCATTTTTTTTCTCTTAGTGATTTGATGAGGTAGGAGCTAAAACTTGCTCCACTACCATCACTATTTTATTGATATCATCAATGAATTCTTGTTTTGACAATGGTCTATTGTAAATCTTCATTCAGTGTCCATTAACAAGTAAAGGAATGGCCTCTTCATCTATGGTTCTAATCTGTACTGAACCATTATCATGGCATCTTTCTACAACATAAGGTCCTAGCCATCTTGTCCTTATAGTCTTTATACCTAGAATCATATAACAAATCCCAATCACCTTCTTAAAATTTATTTTCATTGATGTTATTATCATGTGAGATCTTCCTCTGAAGTTGGATTACCTCTGTATGTAGAAGTGCCTACACTTTGAACTCCTCCAAACAATTCAACTGGAGCAATCTCTCTTTTTGTGCACTGTTGAGATCTAGATCTAGTTGGACTACCTTTTCCCATAGATCAGTTCATAGTGTGTGAATCCAGTGGTGGTCTTCTAGGTGGTATTATAGGCCTAGGTGGCCTCAACTAGTCTATCTACCAAATCCTTCTTGTTGCTACTTACCACTTTGATCAAGATGCCCTCCATTGCTCTATTGATCACCTCTACTTGTCCATTAGCTTATGGATGATAGGGAGTGGAGGTTCTATGCTTGATCTTGTGTTGGTTGAACAAGTCTTTAATCATGTTTGAGGTAAACTGGCTGCCTTGGTCTATGACCAGCACTCTAGGGTATCCAAATTTGTAAAATACATTCTCCCTTAGGAACTCAACTACCTTCTCTTCTATTGCTTCCTTAAGTGCCTTGGTTTCAGCCCACTTAGTCAGATAGTACTACACAAAATGATATATTGGTTTTGTTTGGAAGGAGGGTCAATAGGTCCAATGAAGTCCATGTCCCAATGTCAAATGGCTTGAAATTCACCTAATGCTGCAGAGGCATTTCATCTCTTGGAGTAGGCCTTCCTAGCCTTTGGCACCAATCACATTAACTAGTATATCTTTGCACATCCTGATGAAGAGTGGGCCAATAATAGCCTACTTGTAACACTTTGAATGTTGTCCTTTTTGTTGCAAAGTGACCTCCATAAGGCCCATCATGACAAGTCAGAAGGATTTCAAAGAATTCCTCCTCCCTTACACACCTTCTCAAGATTTGATATGTGCCAAGTTTGAAGAGATTGCCCCCAATCCAAGTGAAGGGGGTGCTCTTCCTTACTGTCTTGATTTTCTCTTTGGAGGAAAAGTTTGGTGGGAACTATGCAGATACCAAATAGTTTGTTATATCAGCAAATCATGGAGAGAGAACTGAAATAGAAAATAAGTGCTCATCCGATAACTAGTCATCAACCATTCCTTCTTCACCTGCAGGAAAATTTAATCTGGACAAAAAGTCTGCAATAACATTTTCTTTACCCGACTTATCAACAATAGTTAGATCAAACTGTTGTAATAAAAGTAACCATCTTATAATCCGAGCATTCACATCTGTTTTATTCATTAAATATTTGGTTGCAGCATGGTTAGTATGCACAAACGTTTGAGAGCATATAATATAATGCCTAAATTTATTCAATGAATGCACAACATCCAAGAGTTCCTTTTAGGTCACTATGTAATTTAGTTCAACCTTTGACAGATTCTTACTGATAAAGTAGATAACATAAGGCAATTTTTCATCTATTTGACCTAGGGCTTCTCCTATGGCTTTGTGTGAGGAATTAGCATGAATATGAAAAGGAAGGGCCCAATTTGGGCCTTGGAGAATTGGTGCAGTGGTTAACTTGTTCTTTAGGGTGTCTAAGGCGTCTTGACATCTTTTTGACCATATAAACTCAGATTCCTTGGCCAACAAACCAAATAAGGGAGATACCAACTTGCTGAAGTCATTTATGAACCTTCGGTAGTATCCATATAAACCTAGGAAACTTCTAACATCTCTCTGCTTTTGAGGAGGTGGGACCCTTTGGATGATAGCTATTTGGTTTGGGTCCACTTGCAGTCCTCACTGAGATATTGAATGACCTAGCACAGTCCCTGCAGTCATCAAGAATTCACATTTTTTGGGTCTGAGAGAGGTTCGTTTCAATGCATTTTTGTAGTACTTTGCCGATGTCCTCTTTCCCTTTCCTTCCCTTCCTTTGCCTTCTTGCTCTAAAAATCCAAGTATTCCACACCTTCCAAGAGTGCTCCAAGGAAACCCTAAGTATCCAAGAATATGAGAGAGCTTTAACAATGAACTAAGAAAAGGTTGCCAACTGATCCTCAGATGTTTTTTTATGAATGAGGCCTCTATTTTCTTCATTTTCCATTAGTTTCCTTCATTTTCCTCCTCACATGCAACTTGTGACCTTTCACCTCCCTTTTTTCTCCCAATTTCCATTATTTTCATAAATAAATGTGCCAAGAATGCCATTTTTCATTTCCAAAGCCTTAGGCATTGCCTTTACCAATTTCCTTAGCCATTAATCAATCACAAGTGATCCCCATCATTATGATTCATCCAAAAATTCAGCTTGGACTAAGTGTCCCATCAACTGTGGTTATTATTTTTCCTTTATTAACTTATATTACATGGAATTTTCACCAGGGTTGTTACACATCAGAAGCTCAATTGAAATTATAACATTGAGAAAATGATAAGTGGAGTTTGGAAAGTAAATTGTGGGCTTGAAAACAATTGTAAGTTGGTAGATCTTTGGATATAGGAAAAAAAACTCCTCTTTGAGATTCTTTTCACTCCTATTATTTTACATGGATTTGATGTGTGGGGCTACAATACATCCTTAGATTCTTAGAGGAAGATTGATCAGATCCAAAAGTAGCTTACAACCTTCAATATCAATATTAAAGGAAATACTCAATATTCTATCCTCTTGATTGAAGCCATCCTTTCCCCCATTGAAAGCATGGAAATTACTAGGTAACTTATGGAAAGGAAGAATTTATTCAACATGCAAGCGAAGAGATTTCCTAAAATTAATTCTAAATCTAGTAACAATCTATGCCTTCCACTCAAATGAGGATGACATAAGGATGCCCAAGCTTGGCTAGCACATTTGGGGATAAAGGAGGATATTATTTTGTAGAATAAGGATAATATTAAACATATTATTACTTCCATATTTAACGTGAATTTGTGGGGAAATAAAGAGTTAGAGGGAAAACAAAAAGTAATATATTATAAGGAGGTGATCAACCTCAATCTAGAAAACCAAAATTATCTTTTTGTCTTAAATATTGTTAAGAAAAAAATGAACATTGCTAAAATTAAAACTAATTCTCATGAGCTCCACAGTAAAACTGGGAGTTTGTAAATTCCCAAAACATGTTGGGATGAAAGAGTCTATCACCTTTGTTATGCCAAGAGCATTGAAGATGAAAATCATTTTCTCTTAAATTGTCTTTTTTTATACTCACATTTGATCTAATTTTCAAAATGTTTTCCTTGATATTAACCTTCTTGACCTTTTAAGTTAGCAAAAATTTCACGATCTGGGGACACTTCTCTCACTTATTTTCGAGTACAGAAAGAAAATGTTAAAGAATCCTAATTAACCTCTTACCTTCTTAATGTTTAGTATACCATCTAGGTATTCTTTTGATGTTAATGATCATCACCATCATCATTAGAAGTTTTATTCCTTCATAATCATGATGTTAATGATCATCGTCATCATCATTAAAAGTTTGATTCCTTCATAATCAGGTATGATTATACTAGCAGTGACTATGGGAAAAAGCATGGATGATATCAGCATGTCAAAGACTCATATGGCTAGGACCTTTGATATGAAGGATATAATGGTAGCAAAACAAATCTTAGGCATAGAAATACATAGATACAAGAAAAATTGTAAGCTTGAGTTTTCACAATAGAATTATAATAGGAAAATACTTGTAAAATTCAAAATAAGTAATATGAAACTTATAAATATCCTTTTAGCTTATCATTTTAAGCTTTCTTGAGTTTTATGTCCTAGTAATGAGGAAGAAGAGGATTATATGTCTCATGTACCATAAGCTAATGGACTAAGAAGTTTGATGTATGCGATGATATATACTAGATAAGATAATTTATATGAAGTGGGTGTTGTTTGTAGGTGCATGGAAAATCTAGGAAGAGAGCATTGAAATGAAGTGTAACAACTGATTTGGTATCTTAGAGGAATAAGTGATTATTGTAACACATTTAATGGTTGCAATGATTTTGTTTCTAGTAATGTTGATTCATATTTGGCAGGTAATTTTGACAATAGGAGATCTACTTGAGGTTGTCTTTACTCTTGCAAGAGAATCTAGACGTTTTTAATGGTGCTGAATCCATTTCCACCATGAAAAACACGATTCAAAAACTGCCTCTACAACATTTTTTGAATTTTTTTTGCTAAGATTCCAGCCACTTTTGGCCGTCTAGGCAATTCTTCTACCTCGGTAGATGACTCCATTAATTAATAAAATACATATATAACTTACATTTATAAAACTTAAATATTGAAATTTGAAAAAAACATTTTCTTAAAAAATTTAGTATAGATATTCAAAATAATATTGAAATTTGGAAAAAACATTTTCTTAAAAAATTTAGTATAGATATTCAAAATAAATTTCAATTGAAAAAATCTCAAAACTGTAATATTAATATTCTAACTTGGACAAAATTATATTAATTTTTAACGTTTAAAATTAAATGTTTTAATATCAATTTTATACATTAATAAGAAACATCTTATTTAAATTAGCACACTCATCTTAAGCATATATGTTCAATGGTATACGGACTTCAAATAACTTTTTCTATCTTTCATTAAATACAAAATCTCAATATAATTTGTTCACCTGGAAATTTTATCAAACAGAGACAAAAACGCCCAGTAAAATGATTTAAGAACCGTTTTCTTACGGTGTAAAATTTTTATTTAAGATAAAACACATAATTTAAGGTTTTCGTATTTCGGGTTGCAATTTAAGGTGTTAGCAAAATCAGCAGAATAGTTTTGAGCAGTGCATAAATTATGAATTTGGCTTAATGCATGGTAAATATTAGGCAATATATGTTAAACTAATAATAATTGGTTAACTGTTACAGTATTTTATTTATTAGAGGAGAATAAAAAGTTTATTATTTGTTTGAAAGTATTGTTTTTATTTATACTATTTTAATATAAAGATGAAACATTTTTACAATGTAAATTTTGAAATGAGTACTGATACTATTATTTGTTTTGCGGTAGTAGGGAAAAGTCAATTATAGAATACATTTTTTTTTGCAAAGCATATTTTGATATTTTAATTTTTCTTGTGTATAAATAATTGCTTTTAAATGTTAGTGATCTTCATATTGATTTTGAAACGTGTCGCTATAGCATCAACCCTTTCGAACGTATTAAGTGTCACAAACCCATATACAAGAAAAATTAACATATAATTATTGTAGTAGAACATTATGAATTTACTAATTTTTCCAAATCATTTAAATATTATTATACTCATATGTCATAACGCAAACAGAATTCATATTAATCAAATCATAGTATATGTTTGTAGGTGATGGTACAAAGGTGATTTGTAAAGTTCTATGGTAATATTTTATGACTCACACATTAATTATTTCTCTCCATCATCAGTGGATTTGCTTGAACTTGCAACTTTGGTCTGCCTTTGTGTTGTCAAAAAACTTCCTCTTGCATTCATTACATTCATTGCATTCATTGCATTTGGTGCGTTCGTTGCATTCGTCGCATTTGTTGTGTTCATTGTATTCATTGCATTCGTTGCGTTTGTTGCATTTGGAATGCTACCTTCAGCTGTTGTTCAGGATGCTGCTCACTGTGATGTTGTTGCTATCATATCTTGATGTCCTTTTCTACGAACAACTTGATATCTTCATGAGTAGGAAAGCTCATAGAAATTTGATTGACTGCATCTCCAAGTGTGCTCTGAACGGTGTCTTTGACTCTGATCTTTTGGAAACCATTACAACTGTACTGCTGAGAGGCAAATGAACACCTATAATACTTGGAGACAGGGCAACACTCATGGCAAGCAATCTATCAGTCAAAAACCAAAATGAACTTGAGAACTAATTTACAACATACCTGTGTGACTAATCATGAAGGTTGCACAATTTCGACTGGGAGGTTGGGAGATTGACTGCCAAGGCTGCACAAGGCACAATCGGGGTTGCTGGGAGACTAACTGACTACTGGAACTACATAATGCACAGTCCTTTTTGGCTGCTAACTGTTGGAATTGTATAATGCACAATTTCAGCTAGCAATGGCTACAAGCTCAGTGATTACATTGCGCAATTTTCTGGGCTAGCAGTCATTGTCCCTCATAAATTCACAAAACATTCTTGCAAGACAGTGTGTGGGAAGAAATTCATATTTCCTAAGAGGAAGACAAAGCCTTCCCTCTCAAGATTGCACAATGTTGTCTTGGTGAGGCTCTTGGTGAGGCAAAGTCCAGGCCAAGGCTATCCAGACTTGCCGATGGGCAAGTGAAAGCAAATGTGGAAGTGAATGCATGGTGATACTAAGTGTAAGAATAAGTGAATGATCATGCAAATGGTGAATGACAGATTCAGAAAACAAAACAACAAACACGTGGGTGAGGCGAATCGCCGAATCGGTGTCTGTTCGTGAAAAACAGTTTCATGCATGCAACATCAGTGAGATAACAATGAAAACTAAAATGGTGTTAGTACAAGCTATTATGTGCCAAAATGAAAACAAGCATTCACTGGAATCAAGCAGACAATTTTCATACAAAGCGAAATGCAAAAAGTGCCAGAAATGCAACACAAGTCAAGGAAAGTGGGCTTATCCCAAAATAACTAAGCTGAATGTATCGAAAACTACTAGATGTAATGTGGGATGTAAGAGCTACAAGGTTGATGTGATGAATGAGCTCTGTAGAGTCTGGTTGATAAGTTTTGATAACATCGAGGTTGTGATGCACATGCCACAAATCTAGGGAAAGCGACACTTGGTGGGAGGTTTCTGAAATGATCCTTTCATGTAACCTCCAATTGCTAAAAATAGATCCCTGAAACAAGGGATGCCTTTGCATGCTTCCCTAGGAGAAGAAGCCCATGCATGCAAGTCAGTTTTTCTTGGTCCCGAAGGGAACAGGTCAACTCAACTGCACATGCAAGAGACTACTCGACTGCTGGTAGAAAATGCGCATTTGTGGTTGGGAGCTGGATTGGATGCCTAGGAGATTTGCACAATTTCTGGGTAGAACAGTTGATCGCTGCCCATATTTGTGCAAATTTTGGGCTAAGAAGCCCTATTGGGGAAAATTGTGCAATTTTCACTGGGAGTGTCGACTACCAGAATTGCGTAATTCTCGAGCCCAACAGGCTGTCTGTCAAGATTACACAATTTCTGGAGGGAAGGTTGGTTGTCCTCCATAATTGCATAATTCCTTGAGGGAGCTACTTAGCCTACAACTAGACCAAGTCTGAGTGATCAACCTGTGAGGGGAATGCATTGAGCTGTGATCAACAGGCTTCCTTTGTGCAAGAAAAACACTAAAACTTGTGAACTTGACGAAGTAATGCAAGTTGTTGTGAAGGTTGGAATGGAGGCTCCAAAACGAAGCTAAGGAAAAAATTTGGGGGGTGGGTGTAGCTGCTACAACACTTAGCAACACACTGGTAGAACTCCAGCTCTCTGAATGAACCTTGTTCGTGAAAAGCAAGTATAACACCTATGAACACATATTTCATTAAATTTGGAATTAAATAGTGGATATGGATTTTAAAAATAACTAAAAAAACCAATTGTAATGATGTCCTTGTAATAAAAATATTCCAATTATAATGAAATATGTGTTTCTGGAAGTATTTCTTAGTTCTCAGCTCCTCTTGGTTTCCACACTAGCTTGATTGTAAGATGTAGCATCTGCCAAGCTCTTGGTCAATTGACACACATTCCAAGCCAAGGCAACAAAATTGTTTCGATTGGGTTTGAGGGGTATATTGGTGCCCAAGCAGTATAGTCATCAAAGTCTTAGCTTCATCTATGGTGTTGTTGTGCTACCAGCAGGCCTGGACAGTACCCCACGAAGTCACATAGGAACACAAGCATGGCTCCGGTACCAATGAGCTTGGTCAGTACCCCAACAGAGTTACTTGCATCACCTCTCTACACAGGAAGCATTTTTCTTATTTCTCCTTACTCATTTTTAGTATTTTTTCAAACTTTTTTCACTTTTTATTTTTATTTTTCATCTTCATAACTGTGCATAGCACTTATTCATTTCAGAGGCTGAAGATGGATCCCAAATTATTGAGAGAAGAAGGGTTGTTCCTGTAGAGAAGTAGTTTATTATACCTTTGACATGCCTATTAAGGGTTTCCCCCTCACCTTACTCTACTTGATTTCACTGACAAGGGTTAACCCAAAAACAACTAACTAGAGTAGGTGACACTAGTTAGCGTGCAAGCGTTGTGTTTTCACCAAGGTTCATTTCGAACAGTACATATTTTCCTTCAATGTACTAAAAGTAACAAGTTCTTCATACAGAGGTAGGATGACAGATAACCAAGTAGTGATAGCAGCCCAAGGCCTCCTGTACTTTACCCAGATTGCTTCGAGAGTCATACATGGTTTCATGTGAAACCATCCTACGAAATGAAACAAGTGAACTAACAAACAACCAAGCAAAGCAAGAGTAGAATAAAAAGCAAAAGAAAAGCAAGTAAGCAAACAAGCAAGTAGCCAAACAAACAAACAAAGCAAGTAAGAAAACAAGCATGCAAGCAAACAACACAAAATCAAATACTACTCCTACTCCTAAGCTAACAGTGCATGGTTCATCTCACATAAAGTGATACTGCCAATGTAGCCACCGACACATTGGTTGACCCATGTTGGTGAAGGCATGGTTTGCGAACAAGGCAGCTATGTGAACTATAAAACTAGAAAGATGTAACAGTGAAGAAAAACACACTCTAAGCTTACAAGTGACCACATAACAAAGATGAGTGAAAGTGCATCACATGCATTCTGTGGTCTTGCCATGATCTTGTGCTACACTACATATAGATGCTGAGTGTATGTATTCTCTTGATTGTGACATGCAAGAAAATGTGACAAAGGTAGACCACTTGTGTTGTGCATGTGTGTTTGCTGTGTAAGATTACTCCAACGCATGAGCGATGGGATCATGTAGTTCGAGGGGAGGAATTGAAATCTAGGTGTTGGGTTGATCTTAAATGCAAAGTAGATAATGATGAGGATCCTTGAGTGTTTCAACAATTTCTCGACCAGAAGTGAAACCAACCTTAGGACAACAAATTCCTGACATAACCATCAACTCGGGTTGAATTTCCTCGACAGTCTAGGGGATTTCGACTTCATTGACAGATAGATCATCGTAGACTGGTGTCTTAGACAGATTAACCATGATTTAATAAAAATCGTGATCATATGAGGAAGTGAATAGATCACGACAACCAAGATCTTAAAATTCAGGATGGTGGTCAACATCCTCATGATACGATGAATCATGCAGAGGGGTAGATGAGAAGCAAAGATGTTCACCCTCTATGTTTTCAGGAAAGATAGATGACATATTGGATGGATTTTCTAAGGAAGATGTGTCCTCTCCACACTGTAATGACAAAATGACATCTGATGTATCCTGTAAAGGATCAGAAGTAGAAACATCTAGAAATGGGTTTTAACAGGGGAAATCAGCAATGATAGAATCACAAGGGATATGAGGATGAAGTAGATGGGGCATAGATAGAAGGGAGTCATCCTTCACTGCAGGCTCTTCTTTAGATTTCCACACACACTCATCATGAATGATGGCACAGGTTGGCTGCATAACACCAACTTCATCGAAAACTTGATCCTCGTTCACAACATGTGAGGAGTCCGCAGTGGGAGAACACAAGATAGTACAATCTGAAGGAACGATAGAACACAAGGAGGGAGGTCAAGGGAAAGATTCCATGTGAAAACAAACATTCTTGCAAGCCAAATCTGCACAAATATCAAGATCAGGTGTGGTGGGAGAGTGTGACAGTTCAACAAAGTCATGTGCATGATCTCCCACATCACTCCGCGGTGGTGGAGCTGTTTGATGAGGTGAAGGTGGATAATCACTAGTGACAGCGACTATGCGTGCCTGTGATTACGTAGCTCCATCACCAAAGTGTGCTGAGTGGGGTTCGGATATGTGAAGAATATACTCAAATCTTCCATAAAGAAATTCCCAATCAATTTCATCTTCAGGAATTGGTATGTATGATTACAAAAGCATGTGTAAAACTGATCAACAGATTCATCAGGTGCTTTTCGTAATTTTAGAATTTCCTGATCAAGTTCTTTCCACTTAAAGTGATTGAAAGCATGGTCTATCTCTACGGCCATATGAGCAAGAGAATGAATACACTTTTTAGGCAGCATGGCACACTAGTGCATTGGGTTCCCTCGAAGTGTGTAGATGAACAACGCGCAACTCATGTATTCTTCAAAGAATCCATGTATTTCACATGAGTTTACAATGCCGACCATGTGCCTTACCAAGGCTACATAGCCTCCACCATCAAATGTTTTATGAGACAATTTATCCAAGAGCTTTTTCAAGATGATGAAATCATTTCCATAAGACATACATTCTGGAGGAGCAACTCGGTAGTTAGTCATGATAGATGTGTAGAAATTCAAAATAGATGTGAGGAATTAGCTTGTCATTTGACCCTCCTTCTAGCACCAACATGTTGACAGGGCTGGACCCGCCAACATGTAAGGGGATCTCTTTGGTAAGAAGTCCCAATTAGACCTGAGACCGTTTGGTGTAGGAGTCCCAGCAATGGGTTGTATAACAATGCATTGACCGCGATTTCAAACAAGAGGCAAGTAAGATAACTCTGTTAGTAGCAAGGGTGTGACTGTTGTGGTGAGTCAAGGAAGGTGCATGAGAGGTTCTAACACATGGGGGTTGAGAAGAGTGTGCCCCTTGGCAACCTATAACAATACTCGGATGGGAAGGGAACACATGAGCGAAGATTCATCATAAGCTAGAAAGTGAGTCAGATGGTAATGCAAACTAATGGTAAAAATAGTTAACACATTTAAGAAAGATTTATATCCTCATAAAGAATAGTCCTTACATGCGTGTAAGAAAGAAAATACATATGCCATTTAGAGTTAAAAAGGAAACTAGAATATAATACAACACATGCATGAAACGTGTTGGCTCTTATTATATAAAGAAGTGTAAGTTCCAGTCATACAATACATCCATGTACACCTACTAGCCCCAACAGTGGAACATTATAGCCACATTCACCTGCTCATCCAAAGAAAGGTATTAGCTCCGTGTAGTGGAGAAGCCAAGGCACATTATAATATTGTCCAAGATCTCTCCAAGATAGTCTTATCGAAAGCTTAGCTCAACAAAATCCTCTACAATGAGTTATTAGGGACTATTTATAGCAAAGGGTGGAGTGACCCTTGACATTCCTCTTTGTGATAGTTCAACTACCCTCATGACTCTTCATCTACTCTATGACTGTGAAATCCAACTATTGACACTTGAACTTCCACTTGACATGACGTTACATTACAATGCACATGTGCTTATGTGAGATGAATGGCTTGAGCAAGCCATGCAATACATCATTGCCACTAGGTCCATTGTGGTGAGACCAACTCTTTGACATGCTTGTGATGGTGAAGGTGGTGAGTTGATGCCAAGCTTGGTCGTCCATGATGGTGTGCATGCACCCCATGGTGACATCTTGCTAAAGCGAATTCTTTCCTCTGTTGCAACTGGTACATTGGTTCAACTCCTTCATTCAACTCATCTGTTAACATTTGCATGGTCTTCTTGTGTGCAACTGAACTGGAAACACACTGATGCATAGTTTCTATGCTAATCTTCAAGGGTGTGATGGTGGTTATGCACATTAACTTGTCGAAGTACATGTTTAGCTCCAGTTGGACTAGCTTCTTGTCTTCGCCTTGGTGAGCACGATGAATGGGTTGGATTGCATGCATGTGCCTAATGACATGCATGCTATTGAATCCCTTGCATGCGACCAAAAACACTGCTCACCATGTCTACTCCATGCTAGCTGCTGGGATAGATCTATAACTTGTACGGGTGTAGTTTCATCCGTGAGCACATTTTGCACCCACTGTTTTTCCTATCCCTGTTGCAACTCATTCATATGTCTGTGTAGCTTCATGTTCCTACTCAAGTTGTTGCATCAACACATGCAACTCCTTCTTTGTTCCTTTCTCTATCTTCATGTGACCTTCATGTCACACCATCACCTCAGAGCCTGAGTCTCCAAAGTTGCTTTTATCATCAGTGGATCTGCTTGAGCTTGCAACTTTGTTCTGCCTCTCTGTTGTCAAGAACCTTCCTCTTGCATTGGTTGCATTTTGTGCGTTCATTGCAGTCATTACATTCATTGCATTCATTGAATTCGTTTCATTCGTTGCATTTGTTGCATTCGTTGCATTCATTGCGTTTATTGCATTCGGTATGCTACCTTCTGTTGTTGTTCATGATGTTGCTCACTGTGATGTTGCTGTTGTCATATCTTGATGTCCTTTTCTACGAACAAATTGATATTTTCGTGAGTAGGCAAGCTCATAGACATTTGATCAACTACATCTCAAGGTGTGTTTTGAATCGTGCCTTCAACTTTGCCCTCTTGGAAACCATTATACTTGTACTACTAAGAGGTAGATGAACACCTAAAATACCTGGAGGCATGGAAACACTCATGGAAAGAAATCTATCAGTCGAAAACCAAAATGAACTTGAAAGCTGACTTGCAACATACCTGTGTGACTGATCATGAAGGTTGTGCAATTTTGACCGAGAGGTCAAGAGACTAACTTCCAAGACTACAAAAGGCACAATCTAGGCTATTAGGAGACTGAATGACTACTGGAACTGCACAATTCATAGTCTAGTCTAGCTACTAACTATTGGCATTGCACAAAGTGCAATCTTAGCTGACAATAATTGTAGGTTTAGTGACTGCATTACACAATTTCTGGGCCAATAGTCATTGTCCCTCATAAATGCACAAAATCGTCTTGGGTGATAGTCACTGGGTAGAAATGTGCAATTCTTAAGAGGAAGACAAATCCTTTCCTCTCAGGATTGGGCAGTGCTGTCTTTGTGAGGCTCTTGGGGAGGCTGAGCTTGGGCCAAGGTGTTGGTCACTTTAATTGCTTATTAATTTAAACAGTCGAGTGCCACATAAATTGTCAACCCGGGAAAGTCTGATTATTTCAAAGGTGACTACGTACTGTATGTACTTAATTTTAATAGCATTAAAAAGTTGTAGTATAAACAATTCACACTTTGTTAAATCTATACTCTGTGTTACAACAGTTATAATCTATTGCAGAATTTGAATAAGAACAAATAATTGATTAAAGAAAATAAATCTGCAAAAAGGAAACAATGGTTGTCCTGTAACAAAGGATCAAGACCCTATGCCTCAGAGTAGGAACATTCAGCACCTGCCTCTGTTTATCCAGTTCACCAATACACTCTGTAAATCCTAATCACCGGTGAGGCACTCATGTACAACATCAATTGAAAAGAAAAACAGAGTCTTAGAAAAAGTAAATTACCATCAGAAGCGATGCTCGTAAATGAGGTATAAACATAATTCACACACAACACACAATAGAAAGAAGATGGGTGAATCTTGTGATGAAGGTGGGCCCTGTCCTTCTCACAAGATTCCCCAGGACACAAAAACTAAGTTAAAATACTCAGAACAGAATTTTATTCATCCGTCAATATACCATATTACAAGAAAGATTCAGTCTTGTCCTTTCGCTACAATCCCTATGTTACAGCTTTTTCATATCCTCCCCCCTCTAATGTATATGTCTCCTATTTATAGAGGAGACATCTATTACAAAATATTTTCAGTATAAATTCTAGTTCATCCCTTTGTACAAAAATAGGGAAATCAATTCCCATTAATAGAATTTTGTTATAGTAATGTGGATCATAAACATTACGACCAATGTAACAGTTTATTCAGATAATCGATCAGATTCCTTTGTTGTCGCACTTCTGGTACACAAATCTCAACTGTCTCCTTTGAGATTCATATGCTGTCTTTGCTGTTTCAACTTCGAGGTTCATGCTGTTTCCGCTATTTCAGCAACTGCAAAATATAGTCCTGCCAGCTTTAGGCAGTTTCAACAATTGTTCAGCAACTTAGTCAACTTCAAGGATCAATTACAAAGATAGCATGATTATGTGTTGAATAATTAAACATATAGCAATGAGAAGAGTTATTGTATACCTTTAGAATGATTGGGTCAACATACTAACAAAGGCTTTCAACTATGAGTTGAAAAGGGTAATATTATGACAAAATATACGGTCAAAAATAGGCAATATGGGGTCCTAACACAAGGCTGCCCAAACTCGCCAACGGGAAACTAAAAGCAAATGTGGAAGTGAATGCATGGTGACACTAAGTGTAAGCATAAGTGAATGATCATGAATGCAAATGGTGAATGACATATTTAGAAAACAGAACAACATCCATGTGGGTGAGGCGAGTCGCCAAATCAACGACTGTTCATGAAAAATATTTTCATGCATGTGATAACAGTGAGATAGCAATGAAAACTAAAACACTACTAGTACAAGCTAGTATGTACCAAAATGATAGCAAGCATTCACTGAAATTAAGAAGACAATGTTCATATGAAGCGAAATGCAAAAAAAACTTGAAATGCAACACAAGTCATGGAAAGCGGGCTTACCCCAAAATATTTGAGTTGAATGTGCCGACAAATCCTAGATGTGATGTGGGATGTCAAAGCTACAAGGTTGATGTGAGGAATGAGCTCTATAGTGCCCGATTGATGAGTTCATCGAGGTTATGCTGCGCATGCCACAAATCTAGGGAAAGCGACACTTAGTGGGAGGTTTCTGAAATGATCCTTGCATGTAACCTCCTACTGCTAAAAATAGATCCATGAAACAAGGGATGCCTTTGCATGCTACCTTCGGAGAAGCAATCCATGCATGCAAGTCAGTTTTTCTCGCTCCCAGAGGGAACCAGTCAACTCAGCTTCACATGTAAGAGACTGCTCGACAACTTGGAGAAAATGTGCATTTCTGGCTCAGAGCTGGGTTGGCTGCCCAAGAGATTTGTGAAATTTCTAGGTAGAGAAGTTGACTGCTACCCAGATTTGCACAAATTATGGGCTGAGCAGTCATACTAGGAAAATTGCACAATTTTCACTGTGAGTGTTGACTACCATAATTGTGCAATTCTAGAACCCAACAGGTTGTCAATTAGGACTGCGCAATTTCTAGAGGGAAGGATGGTTTCCCTCCAGAATTTCCCAATTTCTTGGGGGGGGGTTACTCAACATGCAACTGGACTAAGTCTGGGTGATCATCCTATGAGGGGAATGCATTGAGTTGTGATCGATAGGCTGCCTTTGTGCAAGAAAAACACTGAAATTCATGAACTTGACGAAGCAAGGCAAGCTGTTGTGAAGGTTGGAAAGGAGGCTCCAAAATGAAACTAAGGAAACATTTTGGAGGGTGGTTGTAGCCTCTATAACAGGTAGAATGATCAGTATATAAAAATACTGGGTATCTTGTTATGCAGTGACAAAATTTAATCATAGCATAAGCAAAAACTAAGAATTATTTTTCCGTAACTATATAATTTAGCTCTGTAGGTGTAATATTCTTTCTTATGTAATAGATGGCATAAGGTTTTTTATCTTATTCATGTCCAAGCATAACCACTATTGTTGTGTCTGATGGATCGGATGAGATGTAGAATGGTAAATTCCAATTTGGCCCTTGTAGCACAAGGGTTGTTGAGACTAACTTTTTAAGACCTATAAAAACAACATCACACCTTTCAGTCTGCTCAAGTTCAAAATTTCTTGTCAATCCATACAATGGTGCTACTAGTTTTACAAAATTTTCTATAAAACAACGATAATAACCATCATAGCCAAGGAAACTACACACCTCGATTGGTGTACGAGGAGTAGGTAGAGTAAGAATTACCTCAATATTTGTTGGGTCTACCTAGATTCCCATGACAAAGATGTAATTCCCCAAAACTATGCCCTCTATCATCATCATATGGCACTTTTCATTACTAACGCATAATCTGGTAGCTATGTACCATTAAAGAACTTTTTCTAGATTCTGTAAGGTTTGGTCAAATTCATTTATGTAAGGAGTAAAATCATCCATGTATAGTTCAAGTCCTTCACTCACTAAGTCAGAAAAAATACTCAAGATTTCTCTTTGGAAAGTGGTCAGTGTGTTTCACAACCGAAATGATAAAACCCTATATGAAAATGTTCCCCATGGACAGGGGAAAGTGGTTTTTTCCTTATCTTCAGGAGCAATTCAGATTTAGTCGAGGAAAGAGAAAAATTTCTTTTCGGAAAGAGTGTCAAGGAATTGATCTACAAATGGAAGAGGAAAGTGATATTTTTGTCTAGATTTATTCAATTCTTTGTAATCCACACAAATTATCCATTTTCCATTTTTCTTAGGGACCACAACCAATGGTGAAATCCACTGGATGTCAGAAATAGGATATATGAAATTAACACCAAGAGGTTTCTGCAACTCTTGTTTTACTATATCCCTAAGGTGTGGATTTAATCTTCTTTGAGGTTGGTGAATGGCATGAGCATCTTTTTCTATATAAATGTGATGTGTACACAGTTGGGGATTGATGCCTCCCATATCAAAATATTCTGAGGCAAAAGCATGTTTATATTTCTAGAGGATTTGAATTATTTTTTTACATTGCAGGTAGTCCAGGTTAGAATTAATGTTCAAAGTCTTACCAGGTTAAAATTCTATAGGAACACTATTATGAATTGTAGTTGTGGGTATATGTTCATTATTCAGAACCTCTAGTGGATCACCCTAGGCCTCATTTTCAAGCATATATTTTAACAAATAACATGTTGGATTCCCAATAGTAGAAGGTTGGTTAATAAAACCATTAATTACATCATCCTCAGTTTTCCTTTAAAAAATAAGAGCTTCATCTAGAGTAAGAGGAGAACACAAATTTTTTTCATGATATTTAGGGGGGGGGTGATTAATAATTGTCAATTGATAGGTTGGGTCAAGCAGGTAGATATGAGAATATTTTTAACAATAGTCCCTTTTGAAATCATCATATTTCCTATTCGACACCCTATATATGCATCTGCAGTTGCTAGCCATGATATTCCTAATATTATAGGGTATCCATCCAACCTATTTCTAGGATTGATAACCAAAAAGTACACTGGGTACTCCCAATAATATATTGAAATGACAATACCATCCAAAGTACCTTTTAGTTTTACTACCTATCTATCAGCCAATTCCAACATAATGGAGGTCGATCTCAATGTTGTGATTCCAAGGACTCCACAAGTTTCTACAGTCAAAATGTTTATTGTGGTTCCTAAGTCCACTAAGGTATTTGGGAAGTTATGACACAAAATTTGAACATTAACTACTGGAATTCCAGGGTCATCATATTTAATAGGTATTTTCTTCCCTAATATGAGTCTATCAAAAAGTGCCACAAGGACATGGATTGTAGGAGAATCTTTTGGTTTTCTCCTGGGATTCTTGACACATAGTTATTTGATAGTTTTAACATAGATCGAGACATCTTGAATAGCCCAGAGAAGAGGAATTTTAATACATAAATTTTTTAGTTTCCCTACGAGATCGAAATCAGAATAGACCGATGGTTTTATTATAGTAAGTCTCTTGTGGAATGGAGCAGAATCCATAGTTTTAATAGGCTCTTTATGTTTGGTTGTATTCTCAGGTGCCTCTATTTCGGGGACAACTATGGTGGGAGAAGGGTGTTCCGTTGAGAGCTAATCCTTAATAGGATTTCCATTGTCTGCCTACTCTTGGTTTCCTGTATTGTCTTCTAGAAAGATAGTCCATCTAGATCTCAGTTGAAGCTCCTTACATTCAAAAGAGGTAGAACCAAAATCTGAGTTTTCAAAGATATCCAAATATTGGACATGCTTGTTATTCAGATTAGGATTCATATGAGTGGGTAATTGAGGACGTAATAAAGGTGGAACATTATTGAAGTGGAGCTTACAATGGTGGTTGTGACTCAGGCAATGTTTCGACAGATTAATTAATTGGTCTTGTAGGACGCTGCTAGTTCTGAGACCACATTGGTCCCTGAGTAGGTGAGTTTCGCCAATGTGAAGGATATGATTTATTTGATGGATTTTACCATGAAGATGTAGGTTATTGTTGATTTGGACACAAGGGTCCAGTGAGTGGATGATTTATCCAGGGTGGTGCAGAGTATGGTTGATATTTCTAGGTGGTATTAGAAGGTTGTTGGCCCTTCCACGTTGATACAAGAATCTATTGTTGAGCATATTGTCCAAAATATATAGAGAAGGATCCTGCATCATACCTGGCAGGTGGGTTTGCCATTTCCATCATTGTGTCAGGAGGTACGTTCTAGGTCTTCCTCATCTTCCTTGAATAAAACCTTCAATCCATGGAGTGAGGGACAACATTCAGTTGAGTGATATTTAGCATAGATAACATTTATTTCAATTATGTCCAGTGGAAATTATTTGTGGTTATTCTTCTTCCGACAACGAGGACAAAAAATAGCTAAGGTTTATTCTACATTAGCCTATTTTTGCTTCACCTGTAGGACATCCAGCTGTGTAGTTAATATACTCAAAATACTAGTTATAAAATCTTCTAAGAGATTACCAATTTCTACTCGTGTTACTCCACTTGTAGTTCTTTAAGTTCTACTGAGAGGATCTCGAATTCTAGATTTGGTTTTTTTACTCCCTCATGAGCACCTGATACATAGTTTTATGATATCATCATATTCCTCTTTGGAAATGTCACCTTGTCCCATTAGATTAAGTATTTCTGTCCATTCATATTTCATGCCCCTAATCAAATCCATTTTCAATATATCTTTGGGTAGAGTATAGTATGGTGATCTTTGAAAATTGTTTTGAAATCTTTCAACATATTCTTCCAAAGTTTCATCTTCTTTTGACATCATTTTAAATATTTATTCTCTTAAATTCCTATACCGAAAATAGTCCTGATATTTAGTAAGGAAGACTTCTTTCATTTGATCCCATGAGGTTATAGTACCACCTCCTAGTCCCATGAACTACCGTAAGGCTTCTCCCTTTAAGTTAGAAGGAAAGAATTTTAATTTTTGGGGGTCAATAGTATAATCATAAGCTTGACATAAGATATCAAACTCAAACAAAAATGCATGAGGATCCTCATAAGCCATTACATGGAAATTTGGGATATTTTGTAACAAGGTAGCCTTCATTGGTGCATTAGTCCATGAATAACAATATGATATTCTATGGATGAAGTTTGTGTTTCTACTGCTCTTTTTTCCATTTGGTTAAATATCTTCCATTAGACTTTAGGAATCTCATGATCAAGATGTACTATCCAGGAACTAATATGCTGGTAGCGTTCTAGACCTTGACCATGTCGTACAATACTATTTAGATCAAGAACTTCAAGTTTTCTCCATACAAAAGGTGTTGCAGGAAATTCTGGTTCAAAACGTTGTGGGTATGGCTCGGTCGTCTCACCTTCCTACTCTTTCAAATTGCAAGAATGCCCCTCACTTTTACTAGAAGGGTTGAAATGCCTAACATTTATATCTTGAAAACTTTGCTTAGATCCTACAATTTTATCATGAATATCAATGATATCTAAAATAGATAACATTTCTACTCGAGGGGAAATAACAGAACCCTTCCCAAATACTATTTGGGGACCTATCGATGCTTGAGATTATGATTTGCGAATGATTTCATCTATAAAGGTTCTTCTTCCAAGGCCAACTTGACCTTGGGCTTTAGTGGTTTTTGGGGTAAATTTTGGATCTATAACTATCTAGTTTGTAGTCTTAGGATTCTTCCTATCCATACACACTAAACGATCTAAATGTACCCACTGAGGGTAGGCACTGGCACAAATTTTTTACTTAGTGCATCTACAGGTTCTTACCTTCTGTCTTTAATACCCAACCCTTCAAATATAAGGATAACACTTATTTGACAACCTTCCTGGAAACGATGCCAAAATGTTGGGACGTTTTGTTATTTCTAAAGGACCAACTGACCTCTACACACTAAATAATCAACCCAAATTTTCATCTATTTATTTAAAGGTTGTCCACACAATTTGTACAAGAGACAGTGCTAAGATCGCCTAACTTGTATGAACCTAATGAAAAGTAAATGCATATGAATGAAACGAACAAATCAAATTTATTGAAAGAAATAAATCACACTTGGATTCTAGACTTCAATATTAAATAATCAATACTGCTAAAGGAATCAAATCGTTAAGCCTCCTACCAAAAACAGTGAAGAAATCCAATTGAATACAAATTTTTTTCATAGGGAACTACATCTGCAAGAAAAAAACAACACTATAACTAGAGATGAATTTGCCAAAAATGATATCAAGTGATAAGAAAATCTACATTAATCAATAGGAAAAAAAAAGGAAAGATAATCATTTTAAAGAACCAATTGCAGTAAATCTAACTCTCCGATATTCATCTATAATTGTTGCGAAAACACATATTTTAACAACGAACCTAATTAACATGAAGTATATCTAGAGAACAGCTAAATAATTGAATAACAAGAACTAAAAGTGGAATACAAACTTAATGATAAAATAAATGACAGTAGTAGTTCTAGGACTGAGCCCAAAATCATTGGAATTCAACTACCTCATAGCTAACTCAATGCAATAAGTTAAATCCAAATCACCAAAGTCTCCATTAAAATATAATGAGTGAATTACAAGGAATTTCTGTATAGATTTACAATACAGATCAAAATTATTACATCTCTAAATCCTTCTTCTTTTTTTACTGAGTTTCAATCCCTCATTCTTATATTACAAAATGAGCCTATTTTCAAATAGAGAGTGATCTTGAGAATCTGAAGATTGTCAAGATGATGTATTCAAATTACAAAAATATCCATCGTTTCCCAGAATAGTAGGGTCAAGATCTTTTCTCCAACTGATTCACCCATGATATAGGTAAACATCGTTTCCAAGGAATAACATCGAGTATCAGATATCCCTATTCAAATAACGGTTCAAATCATAAATAAACTAGGCCTTTCATAATTTAAATCAATTCAAAAGAGAAAAAATAATGAAAATCCATTGAATACTTTATAGGATCTATATTGCGGAGATATCACATTCTGCACACAAAAAGTGTTAGAAAAAAAACTTTAAAATAAGAAATAAGATAAGAAAATTATATCAATTCCGAAGTTGAAAAAATGTCATGACCAAGATTAGGTCCCTTCATAACCATTTTATGAAAGAAACTCTACATAATTATTCACCAATATCAACTCCAACCATATATAGGGTGTCTCCTCCAAAGGCACATTAAGAGATTCCATGATGTTGTTCATATTTTCAAGCAATGCAATCAAGTGTTCATTTATCTTTGTGTTCCACTTATACCAATAAGATCCATTAATTGCACTATACATTTGTATTTCAAATAAATAAAAACACACTATGACCTATAGGAATAAGGTTTCTCACAAATATCTTTAGTGGATTCACCATCATTTGATAACCACAAAAAGACATCAATGTATCCTAAATAGAGTATTACTGTGAAAGCTTCTTTCACAATATAGAGCAAGTTCCCTCTCAGAATATAAAACAAGTCCCATTCCCAATGGACAGATCTCTTTGTAAGAATTCCATAGTATTTTCATAAATTTCCTATGTCTTGGTATAACTATGCCCTATGGCACCACCCTTCTAAGATCTCCTCTAACATTGAATCTTATTGCATATACACAAAATTGAAAGGTTATCGTGCATGCCCAAAATATAATATGAATTAGTAAGATCATGCGACATATGATAAGATTTTATTATTTTCAATGCTAAGACTTTGGATGCCTAATAATTGACTGAGATTACAAGCATAAGATGGTTGATATTCCTCATGTGTCTTTACTTGAAAACTAGTTCAGTGCATAAGGCGAATATTTGAAGATCTATTCCATGATTCATTGCAATGCATATACAAACTTTATTCTCTACTCAAAATCAACAAAACCCATGATAACTTAAATATTTCATTGTCATTAAATCCCTTTAAGACAAAATGATATTCAATAGCCAAGAACAAAGTACTGAAAGTGGCATTAGCATGGAAAAATAAACCGAAGCTTGAAAACCAAACTTAATGACTAAAGTGGCATTGATGCGAAATTAAACTTCCAACATGATGATGTTATTAATATGACTTAAAATTTTCTGAAATGCTTATGTTGATCGAGGCTTGAAGATGTAAATCAAAGAACGAGAGCCAAATTGTAGTGTGGTCAAGAACGTAAGACCCATGCCTACAATTTACAATGCATACTAAGGGGATATAATACTTAAAATGCATCATTAAAGAAACACATTCAATAAACCCTAATGCATTCAGAAGACTATAAACCAAGATGAAGCAAGGTAGATATATACAATATGAATCATGAAATAATGTGTAACCAAAGAGATTGATGATAGCTGGGTCACTTAAGGACTTGACTAGTTTAAGACCTAGGAATACCTATTAAAATCTTGAAAAGAAGAGGGGGACCTAGAATTTGGGTGTTGGGATAAAAAATTCAGGCCGTGATGTAACAACTACAATAGTACACTGAAATCAATGCATTGATTTTAGTGTACATGCATTGGTTCAACATTGTTACTTTATTTATATTCAACTTATTCCTCATATAATTCTTCAAATATACTTCTAAATAATACTCTATGTTTCTAACAAACCAAGAAGCTAAGTAAATATGAAATGATTAGATTTATCATTAACATATACATATACATATTGTTTATCATTTATAGATTGTGTCACTATAATAAACATTGGAGAAGATATATTGACATTGATCCTTCTTGATAATACTACCCATACTTTCCACCAATTGAGGAAAGTGAGAAGTGAGTAAATTTCAAGTGATCAAATTAATATTAGGCATATACATGATATTCATCATCTACAATTTTATGCAACATCCCATGATTGAAACCAACTTATACTCATCTTAACACAAGCTCTATCAAGAACTAAGAAGAATCAAATCTCTTTAAGGTGTACAATTTTCTTCTTGTTTTTCACTCTAAAAGAGGTTTACACTTCAAGGCACTTTATCCCTAATAATGCTTGATAGATATAAGTTAATATGGATCCAAATCGATATTAAGATTCATTTTTTATTAACATGACAAAATAATAAAACATCACAATCTTCCTACAATCCCATTTTTAAATAAGTTTTCAATTTTTTTATACAATTGGAATAATCAAACATCAAAATTAGAACAATTTAAAAAAACAATTAATTCAATATAATATTATTATTATTCAAATATATTTTAAGTCATAATTTCAAATCTTGAAGAGAAACTTTGTTAAAAAATGTGCACCTAGAAGAGGTGGTAGCGGGAGGTGCGGGTGTAATATTTTTCCTTGAGAATCAAGAAGAAGATAGGTATGCTTGGGTTTAGGTCACACTTCTCACAACATTGTTGAAACCTATGCCTTATATAAGGGTTTGAGTAAAATTGTTAATTTAAGAATTCAAGAGGTGATTGTTTTTTGTTATTCCTTGAATATAATTCACCATTTATATTCAAGATCTCTCCCCTCATATACAAAGTTAGGTCATAATTTTGATTGTATTTATTAGTTGTATCAGTCCATCCATAAGAAGAAATGTCTCCATGTTCTTATATCAAACAACTCCAAGGTTGATCACATGGCTAATTTGGGGCTAAGGATAAATCAATGATAACTTTGGTGGTAGGGGGAAAAGGGGTATGTACCCCTTCCTTAATTGTTAATAAAAACTCAAAGGGAAGAAAAAATTCCTCATGGTTTAATGTAACATTTTGATGCATTGTAAATTTTATTTTTTGTTTGGTCAATATTGGTGAATTTATAAGTGGAATGTTGTAGATATTGTAGCATTTTTTTCAAAAACTTCAAGGTCAAAATTCTGTAGATGGTTGTTGATACATACTTCATTTTGACCATGCCCACTGGTTTCAACATTCTCATGTAAATCCTATATCTAAACTTGGATTTAACTTAGTGTATTTTAATATAATAACTACAATCAATTCTAGTTTGAAAAAAAAATATGCAATAAAAAAATTGCTAATAAAAGTGAAAAGAGGTTTACCTTTCTTTGTACTATATCAATTTTTTGTGAAATATTGTTTGGAACCCCTTTGCAGTGAAAAATTAAATATCACAATAGCTATTTATCTAGTACTATTACATTACAATAAGTAGAATTTAAAGTTTCTAATGTATTAATTACGCCGTAAGGCATTTCCATATGAGAAGAACTCCCCCCAGCTGCCACTCTACACCAGTTTGGACTGTCTGCTCAAATGTTAGATGATTGATAGTTTTCCTATTGTAGATCTCATTGCTTCAACTGTCAACCGATTATTGATATAAGTAGGTTAACTCAATGACATATAATATTAACTGTATAGGGAAGGCTTCACCGAACCTTCCCCAAATTTCCAATAATGAAATCCAACCCACGGTTCAATTTATTTGTCAACTGTGAACTATTTCCCTGCAATTTCATGGTATTTTCCCTCAATGTCATATTTCCCATTTCATCTCCTTTGTCTTAGGGTATTTATAGAACCATCAACCCTCTATTGTTGTGTTTATAATCTACGACAAAAGAACAAAGCAAAGCATGACAATCCACAATTTATTTTTACTAATTCAATGTATTTATCTGTATGTTTTTTCTTGGTAATATATATGTATTAGGGCTATTTAATTTCAGGTTTTGTGGCATTGTTTGGTACTAGAGCTTAATTCCAAAATTATATGTAGAGGGGGCACAATTATGTACAACACATCTTCAACTACCCATTAAGGAATACCTCTCTCTGCAGTTGATTAACAATGAAACTTTAAAATGGATGGGTTCTAAGATAACGTGGAAGCTCAACCAAAAAAAATCTCGAAGTTGTGGTGCTTGTTTGTACATTAAGGGAATTTGTCGTAAAGACATTTCAGAACCAAGTTCAACATTTATTTGCTATTATCGATATAACACCTCGCATCCAGAGAAATGGTCTGCCAATGTTATTTATATCTTTCCTATTTTCTTTTGGTAAATTTGATTACAAATATTAGTGCCGAATATTCAATCTAGTAGCATTACATGAATTTTATGGTTTTTATTTTATTTTAGGGTATTTTTGGTTGGCTATTTCATGGAGGATTTGAACTATTAATTTTTTAGTAAGTATGTTTTAACAGTATACCTATTCACTGTAAATTCAAAACCCCATAACCAATATGTAAATATTCTATTGTGTTTCTAGATGTGTCAAGCATTCTCTGTTAGAAAAATGTCAATGGTTGCAGATACTCAAACTACCCAATGAAAATTTAAAATGGTTGGGTTTTGAGATAATTTGGGAGCTCGACTGGAACATATCTTGAAGTTGCGACAATTGTTTCGAAAGTAAGGGAATTTGTAGTAAAGACATTTCAAAATTGAGTTCAACATTTATTTGCTATTATCTAGATAATACCTCGCATCCATAGAAATGCCCCACCAGTTATATTTGTACATTTCCTATTCTCTTTTGGCAATTATTTATTTATTTATTTATTTTTTTTGGGCAAAGACTAAACTATTTATATTAAAGAAACTGAAAAAATATTTACAAGAGGATTTAACCTCTGAGAGTGAGTGAGCAACTCTCTTTCAAAACTTTTCACAAAAAAGCCTGTTCCGCTGATTGTAAGGAACATGAGACAAAATGCTATCAGCAATAATACACTTCAAAGCAGAGGATAAAGTTTTTACAGGCTTGGAAGTCTACAAAAATGCAAGACATGGTCAAAAATACAAAGATTACATGCTTTCTCTTCTGGAAATGTCGCTAGCCTCGGTACGCTGCACCGTGGTCGCCGAACAGATGTAGCCGATCCCAAAATGCCAAATTAAAAACACGTATAAACAGAACAGAGCTTATATATTACCCCCAGACCAGGAGCCGAAGACCTTACCCTCAGAACGACGATGTCTACTTGAGAATTTTTTAACATTTCTCGGCTTCCTTGTCCGGATCTCGCTCCCAGGTAACCTCCATCCTGACCAGGATATCTTCAGGTGTCATTCCTGGTGGCAGTTTGAGGTAAAGGATGTTAGAAAAGGAGTTATTAGGCTCTTTGTCCAAGGCTTGCTTCTGGGGTGAAGCCTTCTCGGTGACGTCCATCGCTTGTGGAACCTCAGTAGTTTGCTGGGCAATGTTCATGGTGTCCTTGTCCTTCATGCTTCCTATCTCCTATAGCACCTCTGCCTGCTCCTCAGAGTGTGCAAAAGTGCTGTCATCTTCAAGCCTGCTCTGAGATGAAGGAATGTAAGAGCTATCTTCCATTCCCCTCCTCTGCGATGAGTTGTCCGAGGGGGAAGGCGTCTGTTCCTCGGTTTCCTCCTTCAAGCTTCCCTCCTCCTCCTCTTCTTCAGAGAAAATAACCGTAACAAGAGCTGAGATGATGGGTTTGTTGGTCCTGCGTATGAATTTGAATTTCGCCGACTGCACAGTATTGCTGAGAGCATATCCTGAGTCTTCTGATCCAATTGAAGGGGGTGAAGCACAAGCAAGGGGTGAAATGCGTCATGGGCTTTGACTGCCCCTGCCTCCTGAGCTTCCCCTCTGCCCATAGTTGTGTCCACGGCGAGGTGTAGCACACAGACGAGGAACCACGGGATGCGAAGGATGCTCTGTCGCCACCTGAAGATTATACAATGCAGCAATTACTACTCTGTCTTCCTCTAGATTGAGAATTTCGAAATCATTTACCTGAGAGGTCACGCTTCCGCGGTGCAGCACCACTACAGGACGAGACCTTTTCTCATTCCTCACCACTACCTCCGGAGAATGCCATGAACCAGACGCCGACACTGTACAGAACTGAACCTTGAGGGATGGCCTGCTGCCGCCTATGCTTGCCTCCTCTTTCCTTGCCTGTCCTTCCCCGCCTTCCGCCTCAGAGCCCCAATTCCCCTCCTGCGCACAAAAACGGACAGTAACGAAAGTTCTGGAAGCCATCCTGTAAATTCCCTCGGAGTTTCCTTGGGACAGAAGCTGAATTGAATAGCAATGAATGCTATTCATTACCACCCGCTGGAGCTCCATATCAAACCGCCTGTGCATCTGCCTGCTGTCCTCTACATGCGGCTGGCACATGGCTACCTTAATTGCATGTTAACACCCGCATCCGGGTCTCTTTTGGAAAATTTGATTACAAAGATTAGTGTTGAATATTCTATCTATTAGGATTATATGAAGTTTATGGTTTATTTATTTATTTTAGGGTATTTTTAGTTGGCTATTTCATGGAGGATTTGAACTGTTAATTCTTTAATAAGGATATTTTAATAATATACCTATTCACTGTTAATTCAAAACCCCATAACCAAAATGTAAAAATTCTGATATGTTTCCTGATGTATCAAGCATTCTCTCTTAGAAAGATATGGATTGTTGCAGATACTCAAACTACACACATGGCAGAGATACAAGCAATTACTCTATTGTAATCGGTAAACATGATTCCATCCTATCTAGTTTTCAATTTTCCAATTTAAATTCAAGGTGAATTTCTACTTGATTCCATTATTATCTTGGAGGTTTGACAAAGATCACATTGAATTCAATATCTTCACACCACTGTTGGTTTCTCCATTAGAATAACGTCAATATTTTTAAATTATTATGCAAAGAGGAAAAAAACACATGGTCGGGGTCTTGTTGGTTACAAGAGAAGGGACATTGAAGTGATTATACACTCATGAACCTCTGATAATAAATTTGTGAACATTATTTTATGAATAACTTTGAGAGGCTACAAATTTCTTCCATGAGGAAAATAAAACTGGTGGTGGGGGATATGGGTTAGTTTATCTGGGAAAACTTTGAGATGGATGAACTGTGGCGATGAAGAGATTATATTAGGAGAACTCTAGGAGAGTTGAACAATTAATTAATGAGGTAGCCATATGTTCATCATTAAATCATCCATATTTCATTTCTTTATGGCTAAACCCCTGCAAACAGTCCATAGTTGCTAATGGTATACAAATTTGTTTCAAATGGGACCTTGGCCAATCATCTTCATGGTGATCGCAAATTTACTAAAGGATTACCATGGAACATTCACTTGAACATTTCCATTCAAACAACCAAAGCCTACGCGTTCCTTCACAACATCGATCCACCTATACTCAACAGAGATGTGAAATCCTCTAATTATCTCTTGGATAAGAAATTCAATGTCAAGGTTGTAGATTTTTGTCTTTGCAGAGTTGTGCCTGGAAATGCCTCACATGTGACTACTTCCCCAGAAGGCACTACAGGGTATGTGGACCTACAGTACCATCATTCCTATCAACTAACAGAGAAATCAAATGTGTACAACTTCAATTCATTTTGGTGGAGATCATCTTTTCCAAATAAATTAGAATCGAGGGGAAATCAACCTTGTCTTCATGGAAATATCAAATATCTAAGGAGGGGTTTTGCATGAACTATTGGATCCACAACTAGACATTGAAAAAAATGATTAGGTGAAGGTCATGGTAAGTGCAGGTGTAGAAATGGCCTTTAGATGTCTGGTGTCAGAGAGTGATGATGTACCAAACATGAAAAAAGTTATTGCCCATCTTGAGGAAACAAGGGTTGCCTTTCCAACTCTAGATCAATGCTAGGGCATCAACCAACAACCACCATCTCCCACCTCAATGCAATTCATCTCCCACCTCATAATCGTGATGCAAGAAATTTGATGGAGTAATATTTTGATGATGTAAATCTATGGTATAATTGGATAATATTCTATTTAGAGAGGATTATTTAAAATTTAAAGCTCCGAACACAAGGTAATCCTAGCAATTGTTACTATTGTAAAATATGAACACCTAATTCTCTGTTTTAGTCATTTCATCCTATTCCAAACATGATACATGTTTTTAAGAAATAAGTGTCCCACTTTGAAATTTGTCCTCATTGTTTATTGCTTTTAAGTTATCATCTTACTAGCCAACAAGAAATGTGGTTGACAATAGTCAACTGTACCCACCATTATTTTATTTATTTATTTATTTTTTTTAAATTTCAAAGTCTCTATATCTGTTAGAAACTATGAAAAAACCTGCCCACCAACTCCTAGAAAACACTAATGCAAAATAACACTCTAAAATAAAATTATGCATGAACTTTTTTCCATTCAAAGCTCTTGGGTGTTGAAGATGACATAGGTTGAAGAGTTCCTTTTTAATTCTTTAAATGAACAACACAAATAAGTAATAGATCCATCCATTGATTCTATAGTAGTGACCGATTTACAGGTTTTGCATGGAAATAAATAGGCATTGTTTCTCCAACATCAAAGATACACACACGCATATATCTATGTGTGTGTGTATCTAGATATCCACCAGTAGCAAAGAGAACCCCAACAAATACACTTACTACTACAGATAGATGGGCGCCAAACAAATTTTCAATTCCTTGCCTAGCATTGGATGGACGTCAAGCCATATGCAGGTATGATCCCAATAGAATATTGATGTGTTTGGAATCCTTGAAACAATTTATTTTGAATGCATTTCCTACAAACTTGGCTTATGTTCATGTTGATGGTCCTTTGATACAATCACTAGGTTCAATCGCCTAAAAGATTGAACTAACAACAAACCAATCTATGTGTTTTGATACATCTTATTACATGATGTCTTCTTTTAAAAGCTCGATGTATATGTTTTTGATGCATCTCATTACAAGTTTTAAAAATTGCTTTTATTAAAGTTGGAATTAAATCCCCTACTCATTCCTTCTGTATTCTCTAGGACTATACGACTAAGCTATATAATTTTGGATTTGTAGATCTGAGGTATTCTGCCTCGCCAACGATCTCTATTGGTCAATTTGGATAAGAGCAAGTAAGAGCCAAAGAAGAAGATATTGTGGAACAACACGCTCAACAAGTCAAGAGAGTAGGCCTACCCATGCTGTCATATTAGTAAGTGCAACGAAGGAGGCATGTTTGTAGATTGTTACTATTATAGAATAGAAAAGTTGATGGCATGGTTCATGCATGATGAACTTTGTTAGCATCCTAAGTCAAGGAATTCAAATAACTCCTCCAGAGGCTACAAAAACTGGATATATGATTGGAAAAGGTCTTTATTTTGTAAACCTAGTGAGCAAGAGTGCATAGTGTTGTTGCACACATAAGAAGAATCCCATGGGATTGATGCATTGATCAAATTAGAGCTCAATATGCCCAAGGTAACAAGCTTCTCAAATTTACATCCTTAGAACAAAGCCCGTTTTCTCCCTACGCACAATCTTCCTAGCCACATCCCTCACCCGCAGAGCCACCGCCTTAACCATTATTTTGAGGCGATTTTCATGTTAATGTGGTTAGAATAGTAATACGGTTATTTAATTGAAATTTTAACCTCCTGAGTCCCAAATCCCTAGGATATTATTCTCAGGAAAGCTCTACCTTGCCTACATCGATTGATCTCTTGATTTACTATGAAGCTCCTAACACGTGGCCGAGAAATGCTTTATACTAAGTTAATTTAATCTTAATTGTAGTCTCTTAGAATCCATTTCTTTCAGCTGAGCAGCAACTGTCCACTCTTGCTTCACTCTTAATAAAACTCATTTAGTGTAGTCTAAAGCCTATTTTATGTGTTAATTGTGTGCATTCTCTTCAACCGGTTCCAATTGCCCCTTCCTCTTAACAAATTTGAGTTTGTTGTAATTTGTTTAGCTCTTAAATCTTGATTTTTGTCATCTATTTGCATTATGGAGATTAGATGATGCTTAATATCACTTCAATTTTTTATAAGCTTATAATAGAGAAGGATCTTGTGAATTTAGTTGAACCTTTATATTTGTGGGTGGTATTGAAATATCAGCGTTTTGGTGGTATTTTGTGTTAAAATGTTTCTTGCCAAAAATAACATAATGCGAATAGTTGTTCATGAGACTAATGTAGCAGTATTTTGTGCTTAGTTAGGTTTATCATCCAAACATCAATTCCAATGGTAGCACTTTTTGGATATCCTCAAGGAATAGTGGAGTCCTGGACTGACAATATCGGGCGTGCTTTTATTAATTTTCTCTCTTTTGACTAACCCAAATCCTGATGATCCTCTTGTTCCTGAAATCACTCATATATACAAGAGCCAAAGGTCTCATTGTGAGGAGACAACAAGAGCATGGACTCAAAATTATTCCATGAATTTATTCCACTCTTGTCATGTGAAGGCCAAGGAAGAATTTTCATTTCATGAAAACTTGGTTTTGCTTGTATCAAGTTTGAATATTCCTCAAGTTAAGAATATAAGGAAAAGTATTTTTGATGCTATAACATTGATAATTATAGTGATCTATCAATATCATATGATATAACTGAATGTGGTGTCTATTTGTACATCTAGAAATGGAATTTGGAGCTTGATTCATAATTAACAAAGGATTTTGGTTTGTTTCAAGTAGTGATGATTTCCATCCTTTGTTAGTCTATTGTAAGAATGTTAGTATGGTTTCTATTGCTTTAAATAATGGTATGAAATTTCTTGAGCAAAGTATTTTATTAAGTGTGTTTTCCAAGTGCCATTAAACAAGATTTAATTTATGCAACCTTCTTGTGGGTTTCCTCTACTTTTGACCGAGTAGTTTCATGGTCCAAGATTAACATCTGGCTATATGGTTGGATGTTTATATCTCATACCTCTAATTCCATTGATATAGTTTTGGAATTTTAGTGTCCTCTGGGATTTGGGAATGTAGTAAGATAAATGTGGCTAATCCCCTTGCAACATGGTTGGATATTTATAACTAATAGCTCAAATTTCTCTGGTTTGGTGTTTTAATACATTTGGCTGAAGCCTCAAGTGATAGGTTCCTATTGTGGTTTTTCTTGACATTAGGGATGATTGTATTCTTGGTTGGGATCAAAGTTACATTTGTGACTTCTTTTGACAATAGGGATGATTGTACACATGGTTGGATAGGAGTTGCATTTGTGACCTTATTTTGACACTAGGGATGCTTGTGTTTGTTCCTTTATGTTCAGTCTCATGTTCAGGGAATTTTAAAGGGATGAAATATCCGCTCCAAGTATATGGTCCACCAACACCATAATCACATAAATCTAAGATTTTTTCCTCCATCTATTTCTTTGTCTTTCAAGAAATAGATTGTTCGTCCATTTTCATTCATTAATTGCTTTCTTATTTATTCATTTGGAACAAAAAATAGGTTCTCCTTCCATACACTTGCATAGGTATTCACTTATCATCTAATCAGGTAGGTTTGGTTGGGAATGAATGCCAAGATAATAAGAGGTGACCTGGACTCCTTAATTGAGATGGTGAAGTGCTATTGTCCCTGAAAGGTCAACTCTCTGTTTTCTTGTTGGAAGGGTTAGGGACATTTATAATCTTTGGGTCATTGAATGTGAGATATTTTGCAACAAGAATAAGTTGCAAGTTTTTTCTGGATTACCCTGTTATTCATGTTTCTACTGTCATGGTTATTATGAAATTTAGAAAATTTTGGTTCATAGATCATGCTTTTTAAATACATTATTGTATATAAATTCAGTATTATTGTACTGTTTCACATCTGTCTAGTGTTCTCTGGTATCCATTCTGAAATTAGATGTTATGTTCAGTGATTAATTTGTTTAAGGGCCTATTTTTCTAATCAATCAATATTTTGTTGTGAAATTAACAGTATCTTGAGGGTTGTTTGCATACCGAATAGTTTAATAGTGGTTAGTGTGGAACCTCCTAGGCCATGTTGAGAAAATATGTGCCTATAATGATGAAGTGTGCTTGAGTCTTAAGTTAGGGCTACTCAATTTTGAAACAATGACAATGTGGAAAATGTCCATTGCTAGTTTTAGATGTTCTACCCACTGATTCAATTTTTAGAGGGCCTATTGTGTTACTTTAACTAATGTTTTGCTTTGTTTTATAGTAATGTTTTGTCTTTAGTGCATTGATTGAATTTGAGATCATAGATGAATACAATCATGGAGATATGTTTCAGCATTAAGTTTGGCCAACTCATTTCTAGGAGGACAGTTTGGGCAATGTTCATCGAACATCCACAAGATAGACATTAGAAAATGGTTTGCTAAGAGAAATTTGTCCCCAACAAAGTAAGATAGATATTACCATTGATTATGACAAACAAGAATTTCTATGGCCATGAGGCCATTATTTGGAAAAATCATGAATTCATGTTGACACTATTCTTGACTTCATAAGGCATATTTGATTCCCTTGTTTTAGCCTATTATAAAGGTTCTTGATACAGGCACCTTACCAAAACTATGCTCAACTACCTTCTAACCAGTGTGAGAAGATGATCACATAAATATAAGAATATGTCATCCATCTATTTCGTTGTCTTTGAAGACATAGATTGTTCGTCCATTTACATTCATTAATTTCTTTCTTTTATTCATTTGGAACAAAAATGAGGTTCTCCTTCCATACACTTGCATTCTAACCAGGTAGGTTGGGTCGGGAATGAATGCCAAGATAATAGGAGGTGAACTCGACTCCTCAACTGAGATGGTGAAGTGTCGGACCTGAAAGTTAAACCCTTTTTTACTTGCTAGTAGGGTTGGGGATATTTATAATTTTTGGGTCATTAAATGTGGGATATTCTCCAATAAGAATAAGTTGCAAACTTTTTCTAGATTACCATGTTATTCATGTTTCCACTGTCATGGTAATTATGAAATTAAGAAATTCTTGATTTATAGATCATGCTTTTTAAATATATTATTGTATATAGAATCAATATTATTGTATTGTTTCATGTCTATATCCCGTTCTTTGGTATCCATTTTGAAATTAGATGTTTTGCTCATTGATTAAATTTTTCAAGGGCCTTTTTTTAATCAATCAGTATTGTGTTGTGGAATTAACTATATCTTGAAGGTTGTTTGCATACCAAATAGTTTAGAAGTTTAATAGTGGTATGTCGTTCCTTTGTTTTTCTTTGCCTCTTCATATCCTCTTTTTCCTCTTCATTTTCCCCTTCTTTGTAGCCTCCTCTCCATATTCATTTCATGATGATAAAAAATCTATCTTGGATTTTAGGAATGAAATAAGAGTGATCCATTGCAAAGACATATACAATTGTTTAATGGAAAACCCTAAAATAGATTGCTTCCACATCTCAAAGAAAACACTAAGATAAAACATAGAATGTTAATTCAAGAGTGAAAGGTAAATATGAGACTTCGTATTTGATCTCTATAATATATTTATTTTCAATAATTTTTTATATGTTACAATTCTTCTCAAATCTATGTCTTATGACATTTCCTTTGCAATATTTAATACAATAGCTAGTTGTAATTTCTAAATCACTTATTTTAAATATAATAATATATTTGAGGCAGAAAAATCATGTTTTAAGCCTAGCACTACATGGAAATATCTTTTTATGAATGTGAATAATTAAATATCACAATAGCTATTGATCTAGTAATAGATAAATTACATTACAATTACTAGAATTCAAAATTGCTCATGCTAGTTTCTAGATCACTTAACATCATATTTTCGTGTAGATTAATATATAAAGTGTTAATGGAATAATATTACACGGTTTTACATAAATTAATTTATAACTTTGTTTGTGCACAAAATTTCTAAGATAAAATAGGTATACATTGAAAATGACTGACTAATTATAATTAATTAATAATAGTTCTTAGAATAAATAAAATGTACTATTTAATAATTAATATTTTTTTATTATAAAATATAAAATGTATTAATTAAAATTATTAATATTTATTTATGTAACTTTTCTATGTTTTGGTTTTTTATCTCAAATAATTTTTTGAGTGGATTAATGTGTAAAGAGTTAATGGAATAATATTAGATAGCTTTACACAAATAAATTTATAACTTTGTTTGTACACAATTTTTAAGATAAAATAGATATACATCGAAAATGACTAATTAATTATTAACAATTCTGAGAATAAATAAAATGTATTATTTAATAATATATATATTTTTATTATAAAATATAATATGTACTAATTAAAATTACTAAATTTATTTATATTAACTTTTTTATGTTTATTAATATTTCAATATATTATCTCTTAATTCATATTTCGTAGGTAATTTGGATAAGAGGAGATATACTTTAGGGTATGCCTTTATTTTTGTAGGATAATTTATTAGTTGGATGTAAGAGCTTCAAAAAAGAGATGTTTTATTTGTGATAGTCATAATGTAGGTGTATTGATATTGGGTATCATTTTGCAACAAGAGTTATCGATGGATATGTGTATATCTTAAAATGGTCTACACTCAAAAAAAATTATAGACATGTTTGCAATGCCAATGTTGTTATAGAAGTTGTGGTGGTGTCGAGCCTATTATCACAATCACCCACACCATAAAGAAGACAGAATGTTCCAGGAATATGTTACATACATGCACATCAATCCTAAAACAAAACAAACGCATGATATTTTGTGTTTTTCTTAATTTTTATTATTGTTTTTTAATAATCAACTCCAACCAACTTTGGTATATTAGTCTAGTCAACCAATTTAATGAACCAAAAATTCAAAACTATAATTATAATTATATATTCAATTGAGGTTATCTCTAGTGGTTGGCATAATGCCAATCATCTTCCCCTCCTAGGTTAAAATCCCTACAAGTGACATGATGAGCTATAATTCCTTCGGTAAATATTGTTGTATTGACTTTGTACTAGCAATCTCACTCTAACCTAGTACTAGAAACCTCATTCTAATTGCTTGGTACTGGCAACCTTACTCTAATTGTTAGGCTCAAAGAGAGTTTGATTTCTTTCCTCTCACACACGCATCCTAAAAATATTTTTAATAATTAAAAATACCATAATCTACCTGCTATAACTTTAAAAAACACATTTTAAACATCGAAAAAAAATATGATGTAATCAAACAATTATTTCAGTGAAAAGCTCCAAAACCAAGAATAGTTACACAAAACCATTAAAAATTATTAAAAAAATTACAAGATTTAAAATAATTTATCTTAATCAACTTATTTTAACAACTAATCATTATAATCGCATTTTAATCGAGTAATTTTGATGACTAGTCAATTGATATAATCACTACATGGGAGGAATTAATAAATATAAAAAGCACTAAATTTTATAGTTATCTTTATCTTTGATGTTTCATTCATTTTTAAATTTCATTAACTTTAATTTATTTTTCTAATTATTATAAAAATAAATGTGAAAATATGTAGTTATTTGTAATCATAGTCACAATATGGTGTAAATTATTTATTAATTAATTTGCATGCTAAAAGAGCCAAAGAAAAACAAGGTTTAAGAGACATCACTCAACTGTGGACCATCTTGTTACTCTTAAGATAAATTTTGAGGAATTGTGCAATAATAAACCTAAGTTCTTCTATTGTTTTCTTAAATTTAAAAATATTTTGACACCATTCCTAGGATGGTGCTATGGAAAAGGCGAGAAGATATAATGGTTCCTCTTGAATTGAGGGTTTGTGTGACAAGGTTGTATGAGAACATTATATCCAAGATAAGGACCACTAAAGCCTGTTCAAAAGAAATTGACTGCAATATCAGATTCAAGCAAGGGTGTCCCTTATCCCCTTGGAATATACATTGATGAGCTAGAAGTGTGTTTTGAGGAGGGAGGTTTTGTTGGCCCCACACTCACTTGTATAGTAATAACTCTTCTACTTTATGCTATAATATTGTTCTTTTGGAAAGAATCCATTATGATATTAACAACCAACTAAGAACCCTCCAAGATTTCTACTCCAAGATGTGTATGATTGTTAATATTGAAAAAAACTAAAGTGTTGATAATTAAAACCAAAAGTATCACCTATGATACTTTAATTAATGATAACCACTACTTGGAGGAAGTACATTCATGCAAATATCCAGGAATCAACATCCATCATAAGCTGAATAGAAATTATAACAATGAGAAAATGATAAGTGGAGTTTGGAAAATTTACTATGGGGTTGAAAACAATTGTAAGTTGGTAGATCCTTGGATATAGGGAAAAAAATCCTCTTTGAGATTCTCTTAACTCCTATTATTTTACATGGATTTGATGTGTGGAGTTGAAATACATCCTTAGATTCTTAGAGGAAGATTCATCAGATTCAAAAGTAGCTTAGAGCCTTCAATATCAAGATTAAAGGAAATACCCAATATTCTGTTCTCCTGATTGAAGCCATCCTTTCCCCCTTTGAAAGCATGGAAATTACTAGGTACCTTGTGGAAAGGAAGAATTTATGCATCATGCAAGCGAAGAGAATTCTTAAAATTAATTCTAAATCTAGTAAAAACCTCTACGTGTCACTCAAGTGAGGATGACATAAGGATGCGCAAGCTTGGCTAGCACATTGGGGGAAATAAGGATAATATTAAACATATTATTACTTCCCCATTTAATGTGAATTTGTGGGGAAATAAAGAGTTAGAGGGGAAAAAAAGTAATATATTATAAGGAGGTGATCAACCTCAATCTAGAAAACCAAAATTATCTTTTTGTCTTAACTAGTGTAAAGAAAAAAATGAACATTGCTAAAATTAGAACTAATTCTCATGAGCTCCACAATAAAATTGGGATTTGGTAAATTCCCAAAACATGTTGGGATGAAAGATTTTATCAATGGTGCGATGCCAAAAGCATTGAAGATGAAAATCACTTTCTCTTAAATTGCCATTTGTATACTCACATTTGATCTAATTTTAAAAATATTTTCGTTGATACTAACCTTGTTGACCTTTTAAGTTAGAAAACATTTGGCGATCTCGGAACACTTCTCTCACTTATTTTGGAGTTTTATTCTAATTAACCTCTTACCTCCTTAACGCTTAGTATACCATCTAGGTATTTTTGGATGTTAATGATCACCGTCATCATCATTAGAAGTTTGATTCCTTCATAACCAGGCATGATATTACTAACAATGAATATGGGAAAAATAATGGATGATATCAGCATGTTGAAGACTCATATGGCTAGGACCATTTATGTGAAGGATATAGTGGTAGCAAAACAAATCTTAGGCATAGAAATACACAGAGACAATAAAAATTGTAAGCTTTAGTTTTCACAATAGAACTATAACAAGAAAATGCTTGTAAAATTCAAAATAAATAATATGAAACTTATAAATATGCTTTTAGCTTCTCATTTTAACATTTCTTTAGTTTTATGTCCTAGTAATGAGGAAGAAGAGGATTATATGTCTCATGTATCATATGCTAATGTAGTAAGAAGTTTGATATATGCGATCATATATACTAGAGAAGATATTTTATATGAAGTGGGCGTTGCTTGTAGGTGCATGGAAAATCCAGAAAGAGAGCATTGAAATGGAGTGTAACAAGTGATTTGGTATCATAGAGGAATAAGTGATTATTGCAACACATTTAATGGTTGTAGTGATTTTATTTGTAGTAATGTTGATTCATATTTGATAGGTAATTTGGACAATAGGAGATCCACTTGAGGTTATGTCTTTATTCTTGCAAGAGAATATATTAGTTGGATGTGAAAGCTTCAAGAAACAATTGTTTTATCCACTACCAAGGTAAAATATATCATTGTCTCACATGCTTGCAAGGAGGAAATTTGATTGAATGGGCCTTTTGGGTGAGGTTGGAAGAATGTAGGATGATTTAACAATATTTTGTGATAATCCATATTATCATAGTAAGACTAGGCGTATTGATATTGGGTATCATTTTGTAACACAAATTATTGATAGAGGTGGAGTATCTCTTAAGATAGACCACACTCAAGGAAATTTGTAGACATGTTTACAAAGCCAGTGTTGTAATAGAAATTGTGGTGGTGTCTAGCTTACGATTGTGGTGGTGTCTAGCTTACCTTTGTTTATAGAAGAGGTGATGAAAGGGCTTGGGAAATATATAAAGTAAATTGTTGTAGAGGTGAAGATTCTTAGAATTTGTGACAACAAAATTATAAAAAATTGTAAAAATGAAATAAAATTATATCATGTGAATATTTTGGAAGCTTGCATAACATTTTTCGTTTTCAAAACTTATATAAATTTATATAACAAACGTAATGGCCCCATAATAAAATATATCTAGGGCAGCTAGAGAGTTGATTAGACTGGGTTGTAAACCTAGATAGATATATCAAGGCAACCTGAAAGATGGGTGGAGTGGGTTGTAAGCTAGATTTTCTTCTTGATAAATAAATACCTTACCTTAAACAATATTAGTCTTTAAACATGTAAAATTCATGTTATGTGAATTATTCATTGCATCATTATTTCTCTGTTATTGATATCTTACACAATATTAGTCTTTAAAATGTAAAATTCATGTTATGTGAATTATTCATAGAGTCATTATTTCTTTATTATTAATATTATTTGCAGCTTGTATAAAATATTAACATACTTTAACATCTACAAAACATTAAAAAAATATTATCATGTTGGGGTGGAAGAACATAAAGAATTGGCTACACAAACCAAATCTTACCCCTCTAGTCAATCTGACCATTCCCAAAACCATTAATATTTCCATATCTTCTTGATAGTTGTAGTTAGCTTTAAAATAAAATATCGAAAAATTCTTTACTGTTTTTTAGCTTTAGATATAAAAAATAATTTCTTTACTGTTTTTTAGCTTTAAAATAAAATATCGAAAATTTTTGAATAATCTAATATTTTCATAAGATCCAATAAAATAGATTTGTGCATGGTTTTGAATTATTTGAAATTTATGTACCATTTGCTTCACGATTATTTGAAATTCACTTGAAATTCACTGAGCTGAGCTTTGATAGACCTTATGGCGGCTATAAATAGCATACGCTTCTGCCTTTCATTCAGCGTGTCAGTTACCAACGTGTGTCCGATATGGAATTTCATATTACAGCAGCTAGTGTTGGTTTATTTGTGTGTTTATTTTTTATACTCTTATTGCATAAGAGAAGGATTAGGGCCAGATTGCCTCCAGGACCCTTTCCATGGCCCATCGTCGGAAATCTCTTCCAACTGATCCCTCCTGCTCACCGTGCTCTTAAAGCCCTTGCTGATAAATATGGCCCCATTTTCTTTCTGCGCTTAGGCTCTGTCCCTACCGTGGTCATCTCTTCTTCTGACATAGCCAAAGAGTTTCTCAAAACTCATGACTTGATTTTTGCCAGCCGACCTCCAAAAGCCGCTGGGAGATTAATGTTTTTCAATTCTAAAGATGTGGCCTTCGCTCCCTATGGAGATCACTGGAGGGAAATGAAGAAAATATGCGTGTTAGAACTGCTGACTGCCAAAAGAATTGAGTCGTTCAAGGGTGTGCGAGAGGAAGAAGTATCTGCGATGATCCGTTCAATTTGGGAGGAGAGTGAGAGCGGAATAATGGGTGTGAATATTAGCAAGGCCCTCTCTACTCTCAACTCCAATATACTTTGGCGGATACTGGCGGGGAGGACACTTTCTGACGATGATTTGGCTGGCGATTTCAAAGGTTTCAAGGATTTGTTAGTAGACCTGATAACTGCGGTGGGGGCTTTTCCCATCGGAGACTTTATTCCCTATTTGGATTGGCTTGATTCGCAAGGTATCAAGCGGCGCATGAAGAAAATCCATAAAACATTCAATGAGTTTGTGGAGAAAATAATAGACGACCACGTTGCTCATCGCATGGCCGCGACTTCCAATCACCAGAAGGACGAAGAGCCTCACGTCAAAGATTTCGTGGATGTGCTGCTGGAGAAAGCTGAGGCCAACTCCAAAATCACAAGGGAAACTATCAAGGCTCTTGTGATGGTGTGTCTCTAGGCCCTGGGCCATTCTATTATCATTTTTTATCATCATTCGTTAGAACTTAAATCAATCAAATTTTTGCATTAATTGTATGCAGGACATGTTCACAGCCGGGACGAACACAACATCAACTACGTAGTAGTGAGGATGAAATACCTCCACTGCGTAGTGAAAGAGACGCTAAGATTATACCCAGCACTTCCGCTAGCCATTCCTCATGAATCTGTAGAGGCTGTTACAGCAGGCGGATACTCTATCCCTAAGAAAACAATGTTGATTGTGAATGTGTGGGCTATAGGAAGGGATGTCAATGTGTGGGGGGCAGATGCTTCCGAATTTAAGCCTGAGAGATTCATGAAGGACGAACATGTGAATTCAGCAGATCAATCAGACTTCAGTATGATTCCGTTTGGGGCAGGAAGGAGGGGACGCCCAGGGGCCCCCATGGCTATTCCCACGATTGAACTCACAGTGGCTCAGCTGATGCACACTTTTAACTGGAGAGTTGAAGGTGATCCGTCGCAGCTTGATATGAAGGAAGTTTGTGGGGTGACGATTCCAAGGCAAGTTCCGCTGCGTGCTTATCCAAGCTTGAGGGTAGGCTTTCCACTGAAATCCAGCGATGAAGCGTAGGAAGAGGCTAGGTACCGTGGGGCTTTACGTACAGTGGCTTTCCTATTTTCCGTAGTGGCTTTGATTTAGCTGCCCATGCTTTCGCTACATATTATTGTTGTTTAGTTTATGGTATTCTAATATTCGAAGCAATGCTTTCGCTACATGCTATTGTAATTTAGTTTATGGTAATTACGCAACGTTGATTATTATGTTAACATGCTGATTTCGGTATCTTGCCTTATCATTGGTGAGTGGGATTCTTGACAAAGAATTTTGATTGTTAATCATATAACCAGCAATCAGCAACTTAGCTGAAAAAAAAAATTTGACAATCACATTCACGTTAACAACCACGTTAACGTTTTTTCATATGAAACGGGCACCAATATTAATTAAGGTTCATAATCATCCTCTAGTTCTAAATTTTTATAAATAATTTAAAGAAAATAAAATAATGCAATGAATCGTGAAAGAATGCAACTAATTATACATGGGTCGATGTGTCCCGTTACTATTCATTCTGCATGCCACTAGCAGGAGCCTGGCAATGGTCTGGTAATTTATCCCGAAGTAGACTGGCCTTGTCCTGGTGGCTATCAACAATGATTGTTTCTCGGCTTATCGGCTAGCAATGACCTCCCGGCAATTCTCAGTTTTGTGAGGTGTAGAAGTTCAAGGGTGAGGGGTTCGAGCAACTATGAATCTCATGGAGAGTTTGATCCTGGCACAGGATGAACGCTGGCGGCATGCTTAACACATGCAAGTCGGACGGGAAGTGGTGGTTTCCAGTGGCCGACGGGTGAGTAACGCGTAATTTGGGTTTTAGGAGGCTTTCAAGACGCTTTCTTCAATCCTCGAGGGAAGAAATAGAAGGCTTTCCTTGCACCGGAGCCGGAAGATAGAACCTCCCGCATAAACGAACGAGTGGAGAACGAGTGAGAGCCATCTTTTTCACCTATTTGGCGCTGAGTAAAGAATCCCCAAAGTGTGTAACAAATTTTAGGTATTTTAATTAATTTTTAAAAGCCATTTTGTTAAAATAATATATCTTTTTCATTTGTCTGGCTTAGAGTAACAGGTGGGAAGGTGCTCTCTAAGGCACTTATGTTGATCGGAAAATCTACTAGCAAAAATCGAGTCAAGGTAATCCAGCCATAGAGTTAGGTAATCAACCTATGAGTTATCTCAATACTCATCATAAATCTACTAGCAAAAATCGAGTCAAGGTAATCCAGCCATAGAGTTATGTAATCAACCTATGATTTATCTCAATACTCATATTATCTAGCAAAAACAAATATATAAATGTTTTTGTTTGAAATGGAGTATTTAATTATCAACAATTTAATATCATATAATCACATTTTAACATGTCATATTTATATAATATCATATAATCACATTTTAACATGTCATATTTATATAAGTGAAAATGTCCATATTTTATATTAGCTATTTAATTATTAATATATAAAGATGTTAATTGAACGTATTTTAAATGGTTGGGAAGAATAATTGAGACATTCCCTCTTCATATTCAATTCATGCAAATGACATCATGATCTTCCATTCCTTGTAATAGTTTTATGTCTTGTTATTATTGTTAAAATAACCCTCTTCTTAAATATATTTCTAATCAATTAAAAATTTGTTAAATCATAAGTTTGAGCCATAAAAATCTACATAATTAAAAAAAAAATCAATAAACTAAACTTTTTATAAATTCATCAAATTTTATATTACCAAATTCCTTTTACTTATTTATAAATAATTTTAAAGGGGAACCATTCAATTGGGTATCACTTTATTATGATATAAACCATAATATTCAATATTCAATGTTCAAATTTTTGTAAATCAAACTAACAAAAAAACGCTATACTTATAAATAGTTACAATTTAAAATAATTTAATTGCACACTCTTTATTTCACGATGAATTCCTCGTCTTTGTAGTGTAGAAAGAAACATTAGCAGACAATCATGACAAAGAATGCGCTCTGAAGAAGATATTTTACGACGGCTTTTGAATCATTTAGAATCACATCACCGTTACTTCACCGTTATTTCTGTCTGTCTAACAATTCTACTACGATACGTTCAAGAGTGACAATGTCCACGAGGAGCCGGCTAATCTGTTATAGAAATTAAAGCAGAGTCACTATGTCACTGTGCTTTTTTGTATAGATTGTTTTATTACAATCAATATTAGTCTTTTTGAATGAATAACGTTGAAGGAATATTAGTCTTTTTGAACAAATAACGTTGAAGGTTGCGAAGAAGATCACAAACCTAAAGTTTCTCAAACACTGTAGAGATGCTTCAGTAGTTCCTGATTTGTGAGCGTTGGATACTGACTTTTGTGAACATTGGATACTGAGTCCCTGCATTCATCTTTAAATAACCTTATCAAGATTAGTAACTAATTTTATTCCGCTTACATCACACATATACACAAATTTGTAAAACTTGCCAGTATTTTTGTGTGGCTGTGGCATGTGGGTATTTCTTTGGTTGTATATTTGGATTTAAACTATCGCTAAACAAAGAAAAACATCAAAGATCCAATCAAACTTATAAAGAATAAACAAGACATACCTCACTTCGAGTTGTTAGTGTTGTAGACAGAGATGGTGCTCTAGATTTCCTTGCTTTGAGTTGTCTAGGTGTTTTTAAATCACCTTCTTGTGCACCCAAGTCTACATTATCACTGAAAGAAATAGAAGTATCCTTCTCCATACTAGAGCCATATTGAACCCTTTTTCTATTCGCGCACCTCTTCTTCTTTCCCTGGACTACTTCTGCATGTGCTCTTGCTTTTTCCCTCACAATAATGGCCTCTACTTGGGATTGCAAGAATCAAATTGAAAAACATAAAAAGGGTGAGAAAATAGAGAACATAATTGGATCCCCGAAATGAAAGAAAAGCAACAAACTAAACAATTCAAGAGGAACATAATAGTAGGTAATAATATCAAGAAAACACGTGGACCACCTAGGATGTCTAGCCTTAATGTAGCTCTACCAATCTGCAGATTGTTCCTTTAAAAAACCCTAGACTTTGTGTTCAACAATTCTACTAGAAAACAATTTTTCATCAAGGTTGCATTGTATGTTCTAATTAAACTTACCTAAGTCCTGGAACTCGCTCCCTTGTTCTCATTGAAAACCAAGTTTACTCACAACCTCCTATTAATCAATAGATTAACAAGTTTAGGAACAAATATTTGAGGTAGAAGCCAATAAATAGAACAACAAGGAAATTGCAAAAACAAAATCCCAGCTACAGAAAGACTAGTGACAAGGGATTGATTTACTACATATGACCTCATATACAAGTAAATAACATCAAACAACATTTTATGTGACTCCATCTTTGTTGATATTGCGTTTGGCATTCAGAGCTCCCACCATATTTTCAATGTCTCCTAAGTCCCTCCTATTATTGTTGTTTTCTTGCAATAGCTTTTGGTTGGGAGCTTCCATTGCATGACTTGCAATTTTGCATCCATAGTATTTAGAGACCATGGCCAAAAAATCATAATCTATCCCTTCAAAGTCTTCGAAGTTTTCAAGATAGACATTTACCCTGTGTTACTGCAACTAGCTTGGTAGCGTTGCACCTATTGTCGATTTTGCACCGAGGTTGTTCCTGCACTCAAAAGTACCCAATACAAAATTAGAAACATAATAATGTCATTCTATCACATTTCCCTAGATCAAACTAAAATTTGAAAGCAAATTATCCTTTCCTTGGCAAACATAATCATTTTGGGGTTGTTGGAATTCGACAGTCTGGTTTGCTTCAACAGATCTTGAATGCGGCAAAAGCAGGGTTACCCCAGTCTCACCAATACCAATGATTCTCCCAATAGTTGTCTTGCCATATGAGATTACTTACAAAATTAAAATCGTAGGGTTATTTAATGAGTTCACATTCAAAATAATCACACATATAATGTAAAAGAGACTACATCTATGTATTTAATAACATGAAAGTTGTTCTTCTAACAACAATATCTCTGGCTTATTTCCATTTTAGAGAAATTTAGCTAAATATCATTAGACACATATAAATCTACCATATCCATGGTAGGGAAAAGGACAAACCTAATAAGTTCAATATTCATGGCAAGGTAGAGGAAAAACATAATAACCATAGCAAGGTAGAGGAAAAACATAATAGCCATGGCATGGCAGATGAAAACCCTGTGTTGTATTCTTTTATGATAAGTCAAATTTGAATCATAATAACCAAATTCGGTTCAGTTAAGAAAGAGAGTTTGAAGATTTGATAGTTTGATTTGATTCAACCACTAATACATCAAATTTGTATTGGTACGTGTAAAATAGTTTACCAAGTAGTCGTATCCATGGTAGGGCAAAGGACAAACCTAATAAGTTCAATATTCATGGCCCCCAGAGGGAAAACATAATAACCATAGCAGGGTAGAGGAAAAACATAATAAACGTGGCATGGCATATGAAAAACCTGTGTTGTATTCAATCAAATTTTAATCATAATAACCAAATTTGGTCAAGTTAAGAAAAATAGTTTGGAGATTTGATAGTTTGATTTGATTCAACCACTAATACATCAAATTTGTATTGGTACGTGTAAAATAGTTTACCAAGTAGTTGTCCATTTCAAACAACAAATACTGCTTAAATATTACCTCCTCCATGGCTTCCAGATAAATAAGTTTTGGCTTGTCTCCCAACGTAAAAAGCACCTCATTGCAACCAAATTTTGTGGCACTTTCATCGAGCTTAGCTACGTTTTCTGACCCGTTCTTTGCGACAGAGCAAAAGTACAATAACAACATGAATTCAGGCCTTGGTTAAAGGTATGAAAACTTTCTGTGAAAGCATCATCACGTTGTCATCCAACCTCTCATTACTCATGGCTTCCACTATTAATATGAGTAAATCAGGCAGAGCGTTGCCAATTTCTGATAGAAAATCTTTTGCCAGATAATTCCCTAGCACGCTATCTGAAAGTTTTTCAACTATCTTCGTTTCAAATATTTTGAACAAAGTAGAGCTCATGCATATCATTATTTCTCTCAAACATTTTGGGAAGGGAAACAAGCTTCTTAAATCCAAATGAATGATCAAATGAACATTTGAGTTGAATTTTCAGCTATATAAATGTAGGTGAGCTTTGAAATATTATGAGGAAAACAATTGAGCTGAAAAATGAATGATACATTTCATTCGTATTCATTAAATGATGCATGTCATTGACGGGCGATTGATCTACTTGCATCATTTGTCAACAAATCAGATGGAGCAGTCACATTCGCAAGATATCTCATATAGATCTTTCGTACATAGAGTCCTTAAGCACAGATGACACCCCTTGATCCATGTGATGGGTGTGCGGCAACATAATGATGTTGGCGAAAATTTTAATCATCCCAAAACATGTTGGGATGAAAGAGTCTATCACCTATGCTATGCCAAGAGAATTGACGATGACAATCATTTTCTCTTAAATTATCTTTTTTATACTCACATTTGATCTAATTTTCAAAATATTTTCCTTGATACTAACCTTCGTGACCTTTTAAGTTGGCAAAAATTTGGTGATCTGGGGACACTTCTCTCACTTATTTTCGAGTACAGAAAGAAAATGTTAAAGAATCCTAATTAACCTCTTACCTTCTTAATGTTTAGTATACCATCTAGGTATATTTTTGATGTTAATGATCATCGCCATCATCATTAGAAGTTTGATTCCTTCATAATCATGATGTTAATGATCATCGTCATCATCATTAAAAGTTTGATTCATTCATAATCATGTATGATTATACTAGCAGTGACTATGGGAAAAAGCATGGATGATATCAACATGTCAAAGACTCATATGGCTAGGACCTTTGATATGAAGGATATAATGGTAGCAAAACAAATCTTAGGCATAGAAATACATAGATACAAGAAAAATTGTAAGCTTGAGTTTTCACAATGGAATTATAATAGGAAAATACTTGTAAAATTCAAAATAAGTAATATGAAACTTATAAATATCCTTTTAGCTTCTCATTTTAATCTTTCTTTAGTTTTATGTCCTAGTAATGAGGAAGAAGAGGATTATATGTCTCATGTACCATACACTAATGGACTAAGAAGTTTGATGTATGCGATGATATATACTAGAGAAGATAATTTATATGAAGTGGGTGTTTCTTGTAGGTGCATGGAAAATCTAGAAAGAGAGCATTGAAATGAAGTGTAACAAGCGATTTGGTATCTTAGAGGAATAAGTGATTACTGTAACACATTTAATGGTTGCAATGATTTTGTTTCTAGTAATGTTGATTCATATTTGGCAGGTAATTTTGACAATAGGAGATCTACTTGAGGTTGTCTTTACTCTTGCAAGAGAATCTATTAGTTGGATGTGAAAGCTTCAAGAAATAATTATTTTATTCATTACCAAGACAAAATATATCCCTATCTCACATGCTTGCAAGGAGGAAATTTGATTGAATGGGCCTTCTGGGTGAGTTTGGAAGAATGTAGGATGGTTTAAATATATTTTGTGATAGTCAAAGTGCTATCCATTTGGGTAGAAATCCATATTATCATAGTAAGACTAGGAGTATTGATATTGGTTATCGTTTTGTAACACTAATTATTGATAGAGGTGACCTATATCTTAAGAAAATCCACACTAAAGAAAATATATCAAGTAATTTGTTATCGAGGTGAAAATTGTTAGAATTGATGACAACAAAATTAAAAAAAATTGTAAAAAAAAGAAAATTACATATATGAATATTTGTGAATATTTTTGAAGATTGAATAACATTGTTAGTTTCTAAAACTTATAAATTTATATAACAAATGTAATGGCACATGATAAAATATATCTAGGGCAACGAGAGAGATGATTAGAATGGGTTGTAACCTAGATAGATGATTAGAACGAGTTATATGATATGATATGATATGATATGATTCGACCTCTTAACTCATGTTAAGGAAGTGGAACCAACGGAAACACACCATACCAACATTCAACATCAGCATTAGTACCCTCAGAAACTAGTCCAACCTTTCTACTAACCAGCCCCTAGGTCGCAGTGAGCTTTTAGACCACTTGAACTTTGGATGCTCTCATGCTATGGGCATGCTAGTGTCTAGGGACCTTTGGAAACTCTCATAGGCCTACAAGCTAGCATCCAGGGACTTTTTTACACAATGTTGTGCAATCGTCCCTGAGATTTGACCCAATTTTTCAGGCCGAGAGCCCAAGTCATTGACCAGGATAGGATGACATATTTAGAACAGTAAAATAACAAAGAAATGAAAACATAAATGCAATCACTGGAATGAGACCTTGACTTGACCCTTACTAGCCATGGCAGGTATTTTGTCAAACATATCACGAATATGTAATCTACATGTGTAAATAACATATCTGAGCATATGGATCTGATACTTAGCTAAAAATCGCTAAGAGGCATTAATGCCTCAACACATTGACTATCGTTTCATCCATTAGGTCATTGATACATTGTTAATTCATTTACAAGTAAAAACATGATGAGAACTATACATAACTATTGTCAGAAAACACATACATAACTAGAATAATAGCAATAGAAATACCAATGAAATCACAATAGAATTATAATAGGAAAATACTTGTAAAATTCAAAATAAGTAATATGAAACTTATAAAAGGATCATATCCTTTTAGCTTCTCATTTTAAGCTTTCTTTAGTTTTATGTCCTAGTAATGAGGAAGAAGAGGATTATATGTCTCATGTACCATAGCTAATGGACTAAGAAGTTTGATGTATGCGATGATAAATACTAGAGAAGATAATTTATATGAAGTGGGTGTTGCTTGTAGGTGCATGGAAAATCTAGAAAGAGAGCATTGAAATGAAGTGTAACAAGCAATTTGGTATCTTAGAGGAATAAGTGATTACTGCAACACATTTAATGGTTGTAGTGATTTCGTTTCTAGTAATGTTGATTCATATTTGGTAGGTAATTTTGACAATAGGAGATCTACTTGAGGTTGTCTTTACTCTTGCAAGAGAATCTATTAGTTGGATGTGAAAGCTTCAAGAAATAATTATTTTATTCATTACCAAGAAAAAATATATCCCTATCTCACATGCTTGCAAGGAGGAAATTTGATTGAATGGGCCTTCTGGGTGAGTTTGGAAGAATGTAGGATAGTTTAACCATATTTTGTGATAGTCAAAGCGCTATCCATTTGGATAGAAATCCATATTATCATAGTAAAACTAGGAGTATTGATATTGGTTATCGTTTTGTAACACTAATTATTGATAGAGGTGACCTATATCTTAAGACAATCCACACTCAAGAAAATATATCAAGTAAATTGTTATCGAGGTGAAAATTGTTAGAATGGATGACAACAAAATTAAAAAAAATTGTAAAAAAAAGAAAACTACATATGTGAATATTTTCGAAGATTGAATAACATTGTTGGTTTCTAAAACTTATAAAGTTATATAACAAATGTAATGGCACATGATAAAATATATCTAGGGCAATGAGAGATATGATTAGAGTGGGCTGTAACCTAGATACATATATCAAAGCAGTGTGAAAGATGGGTGGAGTGGGTTGTACTCTGGATTTTCTTCTTGATAAATAAAATATCTTATGTGAATTATTCATTGCATCATTATTTCTCTATTATTAATATTTTATACAAGATACAATACTAACAAGTATCTTATTTTCGTCGTGGGTGTGAAAGAAAAGAAAAATAGCACACTCATTGACATCTCCAACTTGTATAAAATATTAACATACTTTGACATCTACAAAACATTCAAAAAACATTATGTTGTTGGGCGTGGAAAAACATGAAGAATTGGCTACAACAAATTAGATCTTATGCCTCTAGTCAATCTAACCATTCGAAAAACAATAGTCAATCTAACCATTCCAAAACCATTAATATTTCCGTATCCTTTTGATGATTGTAGTTAGCTTATGATTTTTCTAATGGAATTAGAACTTGTAAAATGTGACATAATATTTTGCATAATAAAACACAGTGAAATGTGACATAATATTTTACATAATGAAACCTTGGTGGGTAAACTTCTTTTTGTATATATTTAATTAATATATAAAATATTTGATAAAAATATTAATTTCTAACTTTGACAAAATTATATTAATTTTTAACGTTTTTCTGGACACCTTAAAATTAAATGTTTTAATATCAATTTTATATGTTAATAATATTTAAATATAAATTATAAATAACTACGAAGCTAACTTTTAATAAGAAATATCTTATTAGTCCCTGCCCTTCAGGCTGGCAGGGACTATAGTAATCGATTTTGTTAGTTAGCATTACTTTGACATGATTACCGATCAACAAATTTGAGCTTAAACCAAAGTTTCTGGCAAGCTCATGTCAACCAATACAATATTTTATGTTTTTAACCAATCAACGCAATCTCCATCTTATTTGGCCTCAAACCGAGGTATACCAGCTGAAAAGTTAGGAAAAAGTTGGGAAATGTACAAGTAGTTAGACCAAGTTGACACATTCACGTAGTAATGCTAAGTCTTTGCATTAGCATTAATTTGCTAACATTTAATGTTAAAGTATATCACTGAACTAGAACTAGTTTATATAGTTTATAAGTTGTTGAAGTTGCCACTTGCATGCTTCGGTGTCTGCGTGTTGCATGCTTCGTGTCTGCATGTTTTGATTCGGTGTCTGCATGTCTCTTAGTATTTAAGCTGGCTTTTCTGGCTTCTGAAGAGTGAAGGCTGGCTTCTGAAGAGTGAAGACGAAGTGAGGCAAAGTGCACTTGATCTGCCAGCTCCAACACAGCACCAACACAGCACAACACAGCATAGCAGGTCCAAGCCCAGCAACATCAGCAGGTCCAACTTCCAGTTAGCCCAGCAACATCAGCGACATCTGCAATAATAAACCCCCAACAACAGCAGCGACATCTGCAGTAATAAACTAGTAGAGCAGTTTAACGCGACTACTGTATGATAATTAATGACTATTATGGTCTTGGCATGCAGTGCATGTGATTTTCCTTGTTTGAGTCTTAAAGCTATGCTCTTAGTTTTTCCAGGAATTCATGTATTATATCCGCATAAGGATTTTATGATTTTCCTTGTTTGAGTCTTAAAGCTATGCTCTTAGTTTTTCCAGGAATTCATGTATTATATCCGCATAAGGATTTTCTCGGACATACTGGGTTCTGTTGTTATAATGTTTTCTATTATTATAGCATTTTTTAGTAGCGAAAGAAATTGTTGAAATTGATGTCTCTTATTTTTTGCTATGATATGTAACATTTCTTCTAAATCTATGTATTTAAGAATTTCATTATGCCTAGGTTCTCGCCATTGTCTTCTTTTAAATTAACAGTATACATCGTTCACTTAAAAAAAAAATCAGAAATTTATAATTAATATCTATATTCATCTGAAGCACATGATTTTTATTTTTTCCATGATCTACCTTTTCATATTTTCTACAGTTTCTTCTTACTATTGCAGCATTAAGTTTCTTTTTTATATTTACCTATAGATCTGCAACCTATTTCTGCATTGAAATAATTTTAAAATAAAGAGCAGAGTAGACTGACCACTGTCGTTGCGCAGAGTCCATGTAGGAGCTCACCGTTATTTCCCATTGGAATTCAACCGAGCTCATCGCCTCTGTCGAATCTTCGTGAAAATCCCCCAAAATTGGGCAATTTCCCATCGGAATTCAATTCCCTAGCCTTCTGTCCATTATTGTTCACAGCAGGTTCCAGGATCGAAACCCCAGCGATGCCCGCACCACTTCTTTTCTTCCCAATTACCCCTCTGCCGCTCACCACAACTGAGATGCTTTTCTTCCCAATTACCCCTCTGCCTCTCACCACAACCGGGATCCATCCGTTCTTTGAATAAGAAAACCTCACCAGGGCCTCTGGTAAACCGGTCTTTCTGGCAATATATTCTCTTCTGGCAGAGAGCTCAGCATAGACACTCTTAAACTTGTCAAGCCCTCTGGAAGAATAAGGGTTCGACCTTTTCCCATGTCTTTGCCGGGAACAGGCCTTTGACGAGACAACGATTTCTTCTACTTCACCTTCCACCAATATCTTTCCACAACGCATTGATCTTTTCTCTGTTACATACACACTGTATATACACCCATATATTGATCGTTCCTGTAACAAAAAATTCGAAAACCCAACTCAAAAAACTACTGAATTCCCCTGTTTCGAGCCTTAATCGGCATCTAAAAGCTTTTGCAGCCTGCAATGTTTTTGTTCATGCCAGAATTGGATTTCTTCCTGAGCACATCCTCAATTCCATGATTGCAACGCTTGAATTTATCCTTGAGGGCGTGTTGTGACATCTTCCCTTCGCTCCAGGTCGCAGGTGGAACCGACGACGGGGGAGCATTCGACGCCACGACACGGTTTTCCTGCGCCACGTTTCGCTCATGCGTTATGCTAAAGATACTCTAAATATATTATTGGTGCGAGTGATTTATATGTTATTTTTTCATTTCTTAATCGTTAACGTCTTCAATCACTAATAGTGATTTCTCTGTTGGTAAATCGAAAGCTGAATCGTTTATTATGGATTATGTGTTTTTAGTGAAGTTAACTTTTGATTTTGCTGTATGTCTAGTTGGACATAAGACACAATTTCACTTTGCTTTATATCAACGAAATTTAGAAATCTACCACCACCATAAACTTGCATTTAAAAAGTTTAAAAGCATGTGATGTAACGCATTAACACACGCATCACTGATAACTACATATGTGAGAATATTATTGCGTAACGAAATTGGATTGAGAGGATATAGACTGAAAACCCGTGATCCGAGTGCTCACTACCCACTCATCTTCGTTGGACCAATTTTTTTTTCCCCTAAGAAGAGGACAAATTCAAATATTTGACATCTCCTATGAACATAAGTCTTATATAAGGTTACTGACTACACAATTACAATAAATTGGTGCAAAATGGCATGGAATGTTAATATTCTTAATTTTTTACGAAGGAAAATAACTTTGGGAAATTGCCTATTCAAGTCGAATAAATGTGAACACTGATAATGTAGAAAACGCTGCTTTGGCTAACAATAGACTGGACGTCTCACCTCGGTTGAGAATGAAAAAGAATGGCCACAAAATATTGACGTTATAAGATTATTATGTAGTATATAATAACTCATAAAATATAATTTGGATTAATTTTATAATGTGATATATAAATTCCATATTAAGTAAATTCCAATATATTATATTGGAGGCTTTTATGGTCGATCCTAAAGACCTTCTGAAATACGATTTCTAACCTATATGAAAAGTCGAGCAATTAATTTACTCATAGAACATGAAATAAACATAAAATTTTACTCATATGACATGAAATAAACGTTGCAAGTTACAGTCAGAACAAAAGTCGGAGAACTTTAAGTTTTTGGAACTTTATCTTTTCTCAAAGTGGCATTAATTTGTCTTCTTAATAGACTTAATCCAGAATGCAAATAGTTATTTTCTCGTCGCCCAATGTAACAATTCCTTTTCTCCACTTGACAGGGTTGTTTTATATATTGAGAAGTATAAATGTGTTTTGATAGTTGTTGTAGTTTTTTTGGAACATTTCAAGTGTTAAACTGTCCTAGATTCTTTTGGCAAAGGCAACGGGCGCCAAAGTCTTTGACGTCTCCAATCTATCGCTAATTGGCCGTTGCCTGAGTATATTTTGTTGGGAGTTGCAAACGTGTTTACAACTATTGCCATGTTGGAATTCTTTTATGATCAGTCGCCTGGAGACATGTAGAGCTTGGGCACCGCGCTTTTCCCCAGCAGCCTGGGAATAGGCAACTTTATTAGCAGTTTTCTGCTCACAACTGTGGCTAACATAACAGGACGAGGAGGGCACAAAAGCTGGATTCTTAACAATCTGAATGACTCCCATCTTGATTACTACTATGCTTTCATTGCCATCCTCTGTTTCCTCAACATGATCTTCTTCTTGGTCATTGCAAAATTTTATGTTTATAAGAAGGAAGACAGCGGAACCGTTCCCTCCGATCAGTCGTCCCACCTAGCATTTATGCCTCTGTTGCTTCAATAGTTTGAAACTTGCGCATAGAAACTGATGCTCTAGCTCTTTAATCTAAGGCACTTTCTACGGATGCATGTTTCTAACAACAACATATGGCAGGGACTAGCTGCCCCGCAGCCCACCTTGTTTAAATTAGCACACTCATCTTAAGCATATATGTTCAATGCTATACGGACTTCAAATAACTTTTTCTATCTTCCATTAGATACAAAATCTCAATATAATTTGTTCACCTGGAAATTTTATCAAACGGAGACAAAAACGCCCAGTAAAATGATTTAAGAACCGTCTTCTTATGGTGTAAAATTTTTATTCAAGATAAAACACATAATTTATACGATTCCCGCTCCAGTGTCAGGTTTTCGTATTTCGGGTTGCAATTTAAGGTGTTAGCAAAATCATCAGTGCATGAATTATGAATTTGGCTTAATGCAGGGTAAACATGAGGCAATATATGTTAAATTAATAATGAATTATGAATTTGGCCTAATGCATGGTAAATATTAGGTAATATATGTTAAACTAATAATAATTAGTTTATTGTTACTATATTTTATTTATTAGATGAGAATAAAAGGTTTATAATAATTGGTTTACTGTTATTGTATTTTATTTAAAAGTTTATTATTTGTTTGAATGTATTGTTTTTATTTATATTATTTTAATATAATGATGAAACATTTTTACAATGTAAAGATGAAACATTTTTACAATGTAAATTTTGAAATGAGAACTGATATGATTACTTATTTCGTGGAGGTAGGGAAAAGTCAACCAATTTTGTTTTGCATAATACATTTTTTTTGCAAAGCATATTTTGATATTTTAATTTATCTTGTGTATAAATAATTGTTTTTAAATGTGAGTAATTTTCATGTTGATTTTGAAACGTGTTGCTGTAACATCAACCCTTTCGAACGTATTAAGTGTCACAAACCCATATACAAAAAAAATTAACATATAATTATTGTAATAGAACATTATGAATTTACTAATTTTTCCAAATCATTTAAATATTATTATACTCATATGTCATAACCCAAGGGGAATTCATATTAATCAAATTATAGTATATGTTTGTAGGTGACGATACAAAGGTGATTTGTAAAGTTCTATGGTAATATTTTATGACTCACATATTAATTCTGTCGCTCCATGCCACTTAATTGTCTTTCTAAGGAAACTGCTATTACATAAAATATACTATAGTTGAGTTAATGTCGGCTTTTGCGTTGGCACCATCCATTTATTACTTAACTTAAATTCGGGATGACTGACTACCTAGGGATGTGAATCTACCTTCTCTGCGGTTGGCACCTGACTCTTTGATGCTTGGGTGAATGTGTTGCATCAATGGCTTTCCTTGACCTCACATATTGGGCGGTGGACGCCACATCCCCCTGTTCTAAGTGCTTGTTGGGTGAGTAGATCGATTACGTGTTGCATTTTTCCCACTGCTGGTTCGGCTTCGACCCTCTATGGAGTTCTTTACCTAGTGAGTAACCCTATAAACATGTCCTCCGCCAATAGTGTGCATGATTATTCTAGTGTGTTTTTTCTACTAACCGAGGGACATGCCCCATCCTACTGCTTTTAGCTATGGCTATTTATACCATCGATAGGGGTTCTGAGATGTTTTCTGTCATTCCAGGTAAGAGTCTTTCATATTATTTTTTTCTCTAATGTTATACTAGTTTCTCTTTCTATTTTGGCATAACTTCTCCTAAGTGTTTGCAATGACTGGTGTTACAAGCTCAAGCGCTGGAGTACTAGGTGGCTTGGTTCCTTCTACCGGCATTCCCAACCCTCAAGTTAAATTCCACCGGGTATGCAAAAGGGTTCTGGCTTGACGAGAAAGGGTAATTTCTTTCTTGTCAATTGTAATTCTTTTGGCTTTGGTACATTGTTTAATTTATTTAAGATTCGACTTATGGGTCTCTAACTTGTAAGCCTCTATTTAGATTTTTACCCAATAATTGTAAAACTTAACTCTTAGCTTGGGTAGAGGCTACCAATTTCCCTTTTTTTAAGTTAAAGGGTACAGAGAAACCCTAAAGAAACCTTATGATGTGTAACTGTGTTATCTGGAATTTTAATCCAATTATCTTAATGGTGGTGATAATTTATGTGTTCCATATGTTATTTTCTAGACATGGAAAATTGTGATTTTAAGAGTGACTGTAGGTTATGAATTCTGGATATTTTACTATATCAGCTTGTAACCATTTACTGTGTAATCGCATGTCCATCAGTTCTTGTTTTTTTCCATATTTCCACAACCAGATTTTTTTATAAAGAGAGGGTTTGGTCACCCATTTTTGGGGTTTCGTTTACATATGACTACCATATGTATTAGGGTATGGGCAAGATCTTTATCATTTTCTTGTAAATATGTTATTTCGCCTCTCTTGAATTCCAACATTTTCTTTTACTAAAACTCTTCGGCAATTTTTCCCTAACCGGATAAGCCGAGATAATAATTGTTTTACCACATCAGTTGAATATGTTAAAGGGCTGTCCTGTTTTTAGTTTAGACACAAGTTCTCTTCGTAAGTTTTCATACTATTGAAGCTTTTAGTTTAACTATTGGAATTTTTTAAATGCTATTGTCTGTAATTTTATCTTATTCGCTTGATTCAACAATTCTTTTCTATTTCTTAGATTCTGAGCATTATTTATGAAGTTTAGCAAAAAATCTCTCTAATATTCCTTCTTTTATTTAGGATTTATGCTTAATAGTAGTTGATGCTTTACTTAACCTAGCTACAATAGAGACACATAGAATACTTGAAATTTGTAGATAATAACTTCTAATTCTTTGATTAAAAGAAAGCATATCCATACTATCTTTAGTAATAGAAATTCTATTAACAGGCGTTATGGGTTTCCAGATTATACTTATCTCGCTAGTTGAACCGAATTAAATCGTTTAATCTTGTCTTAGCAAAACCGAATTAAATCTTTTAATCTTTTCTTGCCTCCCAACCATGAGACCTACACTGCTACGCCATTTGTCTACTCCTGATCTACCCTTTTCTAGGTTTCTCCTCAAGAACTTTTTCCTTGAACAACAATATTTATCTAGTGTTGACCAGACTTAACTACTTCATCACTCTCTGTCCTTCCATCACAATTATCTTTTTCTTTAAGTACTTCTCAATTATCTCATTTTTCCTCTCAGATATCATATGCCCTCATCCTCTCGATCCCTTGGAATAAATCTCCCATAGGAGTAGTTAGGGTTGGATAACTGCCCAACCTAACTGTTTTGAGAAATCAAACTGCCACGCTTTTAACAATACATTCTTATTTAGTTTTAATCAAATAATTACTGCCATAATTCTAGTGTTCTAGTTTTCATGCAATTAAATCAAAATTACTAATTATATAAACTTAATCAATATTTAGTTTGTTTAAAAATGCAGTAAATAAATATTTACATATATGGGGGACATCACATCTCCCCCTCCTAAGATTGAACATCGTCCTGATGTTCTTCTATTGGAAATAACCATGGATAAATCTCTCTCATAGTCCATTCATCTTCCCAGGTGTCTCCTCAGGCCCAAAGTGTTTCCACTAGATTTTAACTTGGGTGATAACTCGTCTTCACAATATTACTTCTCTCCGATCGAGAATACCCATTGGTTCTACCAAGAACTCACCTTCCGGTTTGACATAGATGGTAGATTAAAAACTTTAGTCAATTAATGAAATCAAAACATAAATCAGCTATATATATATATATATGCCAATGAGAATCCCAACTTTTCTGACTCACTTGAATGTCACGCCAATTTATTATGTGTTTCGGGTCATATATATATATACCGAAACATGAAAGATGTTTTTCACACTAATATGGATGGGTAAGGTGAATTGATATGCCACAAGTCTAATTCGTGCTAAAATTTGAAAAGGACCACAAAATTGAGGTGCCAATTTGGCTCATCCATTCCATTGCACTGTACTCTTCTTAGCCCAAACACGAACATAGACATGATCCCCCACCTGAAATTCTCGAAAATTCATTTTATGATCAACAAAACTCTTTTGTTGGTCTTGAGTGGCCTTTAAGTTAGTTCATACTTCTTTGACAATCTCTTCCATTTCGGCTAACATATTAGGCCCTAGAATTAACTTATCTTCTTGACCACCCCAATTTGAGGGAGTCCTACATTTACACCTATATGTTACTTCAAAAGGACTCATCTGTAAAGAAGTGTGATAGTTGTTGTTATATGCAAATTCCACTAAATGTAAATACTATTCCCACTTAGATGGTTGTTGCATTACATAAGCTTGAAGTAAGTCCTTTACTACTTGGTTTACTCACTCAGTATGCCCATCCGTCTGAGGATGTTAGGCAGTAATAAAGTGTAGCTGAGTGCCCAACCCTTCAAACAAGACTTTCCAAAAAGCTGATGTAAATTTTATGTCGTGGTCTGAAATGATAACTCTTAGTTTACGTGCAACTTAAAAGTAGTTTGCATAAAGATGTTAGCGATATGTACTGATTTATACGTAGATTGCATAGGTATGAAGTGAGCAGATTTACTCAGCTTATCCACTACCACCATTATTGAGTCATTCTATTTCCTTGACTTGGGCAATCCAATTATGTCTGGTTATAAAATTGATAGAAATGACTTCCCATTTCCATTTCGGAATAGGTAATGGATGTAGTAAACCAGTTGAATGACGATGTTCTGTTTTGACTTGTTAGAATTCCAAACAACGGGCCAAATATTTAGCCACCTCCTTCTTCATGACGAGCTATAAATATTCACTTCTAATTGTAGTTATCATTTTCTGATATCCAGGATGACCAGCATAAGGGACTTTGTGATATTCATCTAAAATTAAATTTTCAATAACCCTTATATTAGGTACATACATTCTTTCCCTATAGATTAGCGTGCCTTCTTGATTTATTTCGTATCCCAACTATTGTTATTTTTTGTTCGGAATTTTAATTTGTTGCCACAGAAATTGATATTCCCCATATTGTACTATTTCCTCCTTGATTTGCTCTTTGAATGTGTCCTGCACTTCACTAAATGATATTTCATATAAACAATTGAGTTTCCTACTAAGTGCATCAGCGACATGGTTCTTTTTTCCTTTCAAGTGCTTAATTTCAAAGTCTAACTTGCTTTGGAAATTAACCTAGCGAGCTTATTTAGCATTCAAGGTGGGTTTTTTAGAAAAATTAGTCAAACAATGATGGTCAGTCATCAATATAAATTTCTTACCCATCACATAATGTCGCCACATCTTTAATGCATGAATGACTGCTGTCAATTCCAAATCATAGGCTGAGTACCTTTTCTCATGCTCCTTAAGTTTTCTAGACTCGTATGTAATGACCTTTCCTTCTTGCATCAGTACACCATGCATTCCTTCTTTGCTAGTGTCCATACATACCACATAATATTTATTTGGATCAATGATACTTAATATGACGCGGTGGTGAGTAAGTGTTTAAGTTGATCAAAACTCTTTCGGAAATCCATGCTCCACTTTAAATCCCTTCCTTGCAATATTTGGCGTAGCTTCCGAATTTTCAACAAGTTCCTTTGGCAAGTCCTTGGAGTCTTTGCATTTGCTTAGTTGGTGCCTGTTCTGAGTCTGGGGTGAGTTTGGGGCCCTTTTAAGAAGGAAATTGATATGCACGGTAAGCTCATTCCTGTTGTTTGGAAAAACATAAAGTGAAATGTTTGATATAGAAAGCATGGTGAACGAAATGAGATAGAGATTCAGAGCAGTTTGAGTGAATGAATCCCTACACTTTTAAAACTTCAATCCCGCCATAATATATCTTTGCCATTGAATGATGTAGGACCCTAATCTTGAACACCGATCATATAACTCCGCTCTCCTCTTACTTAGTGTGAAGCTTGGGGAAGCACATCAGGGGAAGTAGAACATTTCAAATTCTCCAGGGTACATTTTGCTGCTTGGATGTTGATGCCAACGCTGATGCTGCAAGAGCATTTCTTCACTGCAACTGAACTATAATCCTCATCAAGTCTTTGCGTCACTTGTGCTTCTCAACATTTCACTAAATTGATCCCTCCATCCAGAATATTTTGACTACATTTGTGTTGAATGTGTTTTGCCGTGTGATGTGTTTGGGGTGTGAAACCAACTATCAAGAGGCTGCACTCCATTTATGGGCATAACCACAAATTCTGGAGTTCTTTCTGAGGGGCCTAAAGTCATCATTCCACCTTTCTTATTGTTGTAGCTGCATTGAAGGGACTACATGCTATCTCAGAGGCTGAATGAGTGTGGTTCGATGACGATACGAGGACTATGGTGAAAAGGGAACCTATGCTTCCATTTCTTGGGCAACGTACATCATAAAAAAAAGTTGAGGTGCCATTCTTGGGACTAAGAATTGCATATGCACTAATTTGTGTTGGTTTTCATTTAATTATTAGGTTCTATCTTCCAATTTGCTCGTTGTATAGTTAATTTTTTGAATGAGAAATGGGCATTCTGTAGGAGCTATCACTTAATGGCTATTGCATTTAATTTCTGAAGTTGCTATTGGAAAATATAAGTTTATTTGGAGACTGTTACTACATGTGGAAGCATCAAAGATAATGTACAGTGAATAAACTTATGAAAATCACTCAGCGTGGAGAACATTGTGGCAAAAATCATTTGCATATCAGGGTTTATCTATTGAGACAATGGCCAGACTCGAAGATGCATTAAAGTTATTGAATATCTTGATTCATTCCACTATTGATGAGTTGGTTAAGATCAACAAAACCTCTCTTTCCAATATTAAAATTTGTCTCCAAAATGCACATGAGAATATTGAGTTTTTGCAGCTTGAGACAAAGCTGCAGCAAGAAGAACTACAACAATGGAGTCATCATTCTGAAACTGTTTCTGTTCAGAAGATTGAAACAGACTCCCATAAATAGCAAGACAATAATGTTACAGTGCATTTAGATAAAGCAACAGTTGAACACGCAGATACAGAAACTCAGTCTACACTTCCCAAGCCCATCATCAGACCTTGGGAACAACTTGTCCACAATAAGCACAGAACTGGTCTTGGATATGACAAGGACTTGTCCTTTCATATTCCAGAATACGCCAAGCCCATCCATTTTCAAAGTGCTAGATTTATTCATGACAGTTCACCTGCTCCTCATGACAGTTCACCTCCAGGTGTTCCAGACTCTGCTCCTCTTCCACAACAACAACAACAACAGATTGTGAAATGCCAACACTGTGATCGAGTTGGCCATCTGAAAGATCACTGTTTTTATCTTCATCCATGTAAGCACTGTAATAAAACTAGCTATTCTTCACACAGATGCTTCAAAAGTAAACGTCTTGCAAGAACAAAGATTCATCTTGGATGGATCGCTTCTTGGCAATGGACATCAATAGCCAAGAAGATATTCCAATCACATGTCAGAACTTGTTCCAGAGTGTTGAACAGTTTTGCAGTTGAGTTTTCTCCATCATCTCACCTTGTATTTAACAGGGGGGGAAATGATGGTCATCTACAAGCTTCAAAGCCACATCAAGCGAGCCTGAGCCACAATCTACCACACCAGTTTGAGAGTTGTATCCAAAGACAAAGATGCCCGTGAATATGACTTCAATTGGAAATCTGGGACACTTCCTCCAGCAGAAGACTCAGCTTCTTGCCAGTTTTGGAAGAGTTCCAGGAAAAAAGTTGAGAACACTTCCTCTAGCAGAAGAGTCTAGCTTCTTGCAAGTTTTGGAAGAGTTCTAGGAATTGCATTAAGCATTCCAGAGTTGTTGGTCATCCTTAAACCATCACAGGTTGAGACTTCCCTTTTCAAGTTGAAGTTTTACCTTTTATGCGGGGTGAGACCTCCCTTTTATGGTTGAAGGTTTCCCTCTTTAAAACAATACGATCACTTCCTCTAGCAGAAAACTTCAGTTTCTTTCCAGTTTTGGAAGAGTTCCGGGAACTGCACTAAGCATTCCAGTGTTGGTGGTCATCCTTAAACCACTGCCCTTTATACCACCATTTCAGAGAGCACATTCAACCTAGTGCTACCATGCATTTTTGCACATTTTGTATTACAACTCTCTTCTTGGACTCATACATAACCCTTCAAATTAAGGGGGGGAATGTTGGACACCTAATCCTAAATGGGTTAGTGTGGAACCTGAATAGACTAAGTAGTCCAAGAGACCTTGGGATGTGAATCCCAACGGTCACAACAATGTACTATAAATGTATATCTCCTGTTAATAAAATATGTACTCACATGATTTATCTTTCCTATTTTATGTTTCCCATGTGTGTTTAACAGTGTTCTAATAGGATAGGCCACCCTAAAAAATCCTTCAATGAACCACTTGTAGTATCCAAATAGTCCCATAAATGACCTTATATCAGTTACATCTTTTGGTACTGACCACTCTAATATGGTATTTATATTTTCTCGGTCTACGACTATTCAATCTTTAGTAATGACATGACTAAGATATTGAATCTGTTATTTAAATAAATCACACTTGTTGTATTTGACATACAACTAGTGTTTCCTTAAAACTTGTAGGATGATATGAAGGTGCTCTTTGTGCTCTTCTACCATTTGTGAGTAAATGAGTATGTCATCGATAAAAATTAACACAAATTTATCCAAGTATTGATGGAATTTGCTGTTCATAAAGCACATGAAGGTTGCGGGTGCATTTGTTAATCCAAAGGGCATCCCAATGAACTCATAATGCTCATATCAAGTTCTAAAGGTTGTTTTTTCTATATCCTCCTCCTTAATTCTAATTTGGTGATAACTCGAACGAAGTTCTATTTTTGAAAAAAATGTTTCTCCTTTCACTTGATCAAACAACTCGTCTATGCGAGGTAGGAGGTACTCTTGATGGTTAACTTATTTAGTTGGTGTTAATCCATGCACATTCATAGGGTCTCATCCTTTTTTTTAACAAAAATTACCGGGGCTCCCCAAGGTGATACACTTGGTTGAATATATTTTTTGTCAAGCAGCTCTTGTAGCTGCACCTTTAGTTCTATTAACTCTGGTATACACATACGATAAAGGTCTTGAGATATTGAAGTGGCCTCTAGTACTAATTCAATAGTAAAATCTATATCCCTCTTTGGCCAAAGTTCTAGAACTTCTTCAGGAAATACATTCGGAAAATTCTGCACTATCGGTGTATTTTGTAAAGAGACCGACTTTTCTTTTGAATTAGAGTACCCTACTTGTATTTCATAAATGTGACATCCTTTTTGGTTACACTTGGCCAATTGGGAGGCTGTGATTGGCCTCAACTTTAGGGGTCTTATCAGTCCCTGAATATCTTGTGTCTTTCCTTCCTTGTCCATATAGTTAATAGTTTTAATTTTACAGTTAATAAGAAACTAGTGTTGTTCCAACCAGTCCATGTTGATTAAAATATCATATGATCCTAAGGGCAGTACATTGAAGTCTGCCATAATAGCCTATCCTGCTATCTCTAGAGAAAATTTTCTGACTTTGGCCAGCACTCTTCTCTTGGCTCTCGTAGCTAATTTCACTAACCAGGGAGCTTTAAACTTAACAGCTTGTAAACAACATCATTCTACTATTTTAGGACTAATGTAACTCAATGTAGCTTCGGGATTAATTAAAATAGACACATATTACTTCAATATTTTACCTTCAAATTCTATTATGGTCGGCTAGTACTCTGACTGATGATCTTCAAGAGCAGCATTGATTTTTGGCATGATTTTGGCCACTTCTCCTATTGTTGATGCTTCCTGAATTTGTGCCACCTGATTGGTTCCCTTGCGGCGTGGACAAATTTTAACATAATGAGGTCTTCCCCATCCCCAACACTATACTGGGAGTCTAGCTTCCATCTCTACTTCAGTCCTTACCGACTGTTCATTTGTTTTTGTCTCACTGGGAAATTTGGGCCTAGGTTGATTAATGTTTATGTTTCTATGAGTATACCCTTTAAGGGGTTTATTTACCATAAACTTATTTATTTTAATGTTTGAAGAAAATTTTCTCCCCTTTTTTTCATTCCATCTCTTATTTCCTTCCCCTTTTGGCTTACTTTGTTGGTAACATATTCTAGCCTTCCATATGACCTCATCCATGGTTTTCAGGTTACCAAAATCAAGGCACTCTTTCATAAACAATGACAAGCTACTGATAAACCACTGCACCTTAGCCTTTTCTTCCCGTATATATGGAACATATCACAATAAAGATGTAAATTTGGCTATGAACTCATCCATAGATATTTGACCCAATCGAAGGTCATGAAACTCCTTGGCCTTCTCGTCATAAAATATTTTGGTCAGATATTTTTCCTTAAAATATCTTTGAAATTTGTTCCAATTTATGCTCTACTCGTTTACACCATGAACTATCTTTACTTCCTCCCACCATAGGGTGGCTTTTCCCTATAGCTAAAAGATGGCCAACCGAGCTTTCAAGTTAACATCATATTCTTACAACTAGAAATACTTGTTCATGTTGATGAGCCAGGCTTCTGTTGCCTCTTCTAGTTCACCATCAAAGAAGGGAGGCTTTATCTTCCAGAAATCTCCATGTAGTTCCACTTTTTGCCTCTTTTGCTTGTTATGTTCTGATACATTACTTGATTGTTCTTCCTGGTTTTCTTCACCACCTTCCATTTTTTCCCTCTCAGTATGAAATTCTTGTTCTCTAGTCTTGTTTCCTTGTTTAGGACTAGGAATTGTTTATCTCTAGTTGTGTCTATCCGATAGACCCTTCATAATATTTTCCTGTTCTTGCATTATCTGTTCATTGTTTGCCAGCAGACGAGCTAGGGTTGGTCACCGGAAAGGTTGCTCATCCTATTGCCATCATCATTCAATGTGGTATTGTTCCCATTCTTCTCATACTAGCTTCTTTTCTACTTTTCTCTGTAAATCACAAATGTTGTTAAGCCTTATTTTCCAGAGGCCGCAATTTTGTAACTTGAGCACTCTGATACCACATGTCACAAACCCATATAATAAAAAATTAACATATAATTACTGTAATAGAACATTATGAATTTAATATCTTTTCCAAATCATTTTAATATTATTATACCCATATATCATAACGCAAGCAGAATTCATATTAATCAAATCATAGTATATGTTCGTAGCTGATGGTACAAAGGTGATTTGTAAAGTTCTATGGTAATATTTTATGACTGACATATTAATTCTTTCAATCCATGCCACTTAACTGTATTCCACTTAACTTAATGTGGGCTTCTACATTGGTACCATCCATTTATTTCTTAACTTAAATTCAGATGGCCCACTACTTAGGGATGCGAATCCGCCTTCTCTGGAGTTTTCTCTGTGGTTGGAAGTTGGATCTTCGATGCTGAACATAATGCATCACTCGCTCTCCTTGACCTCACACATTGGACAGTGGAGGCTACATGCGGTTCTAAGCATTAACTCGGTTAGTAGATCGATTACTTGTTGCATTTTATTGGTTGCTGGTTCGGCTCTAGCCCTCTGTCGAGTTCTTCGCCTGGTGAGTAACCTTGTAAAGACTTAGTTTGTCAACAGCACACGTGATTAGTCTGGTGCTTTTTCTCTGTTGACCGAGTAAGATGCCCCATCTTACTGCTTTCAGCTATGAATATCCATACCATCGACAGGGGTTCTGAGATGTTTTCTTTCATTCTAGGTAAGAGTCTTTTGTATTATTTTTTTCTCTAATGTTATATTGGTTTCTCTTTCTATTTTGGCATAAATTCTCCTAATCATTTGCAATGACTAGTGTTACAGGCTCAAGTACTAGAGTACGAGGTGGATTGGTTCCTTTTGTTGACATTCCCAACCCTCACGATAAATTCCACCGGGTATGCAAAAGGGTTTTGTCTTGACCAGAAAGGGTGATTTCTCTCTTGTCTATTTTAATTCTTTTGGATGTGGTACACTGTTTAATTTAGTTTAGTTTCAACCTATGGGTCTCTGACTTGTAAGTCTTTTTTCAGATTTTTACCCTATAATTGTAAAACTTAACTCTTAACTTGGTAGAGGCAACTAATTTCCTTTTTTTTTTTTTAAGTTAAAGGGTACACAGAAACCCTGAAGAAACCTTATGCCATGTAACTGTGTTATCTAGAATTTTAATCCGATGAGTATGCTATTACTTTTATCTTAATGGTGGTGATAATTTCTTTGTTCCATATGTTATTTTCTTGACATGGAAAATTATGATTTTAAGAGTGACTTTAGGATATGAATTTTAGAAATTTTACTATATCAGCTTGTAGTTGTTTAATGTGTAATCACATGTCTTTGAGTTCTTGTTAGTGCCATATTTCCACAACAAGATTTTTTTATAAAGACAGGGTTTGGTCACCCATTTTTTGGGTTTCATTTACATATGACTACGACATGTATTAGGGTATGGGCAAGAGCTTTATCATTTTCTTGTAGATATATTAGTCCACCTCTGTTTCCTTCTAGGCTATGCATTTAGTAAGTTTCTTCGGTTATTTTACCCTAATCATGTAAGCCGAGACCATAGTCATTTTACCACTTCAGTTGAATATGTTAAAGCACGGTCCTATTTTGAGTTTAGACATAAGTTCTCTTCGTAAGTTTTCATACTATTGAAGCTTCTAGTTTAACTATTGGAAATTTGTAAATGTTATTGTCTGTAATTTTATCTTATTCGCTTAATTCAATAGTTATTTTTTATTTTGTAATTTTATCTTATTCGCTTGATTCAATAGTACTTTTTTATTTATTAGATTCTGAGCATTATTTAGAAATTTTAGGAGAAATGCTCTCCACTATTCCTTCTTTTCTTTAATATTTATGCCTAATAGTAGTTGATGATTTACTTACCCTAGCTACAATAGAGACACACATAATACTTGAAATATGTAGATAATAATTTTTAAGTCTTTGATTAAAAGAAATCATATCCATCCTATATTCAGTAATGGAACTTCTATTAATAGGTGTTCAGGGTTTCAAGGTTATACTTATCTGGCTAGTTGAACCGAATTAAATCCTTTGATCTTGTCTTAGCTGAACCGAATTAAATCCTTTGATCTTGTCTTTCCTCCCAACCATGATAATAATTTTTAAGTCTTTGATTAAAAGAAATCATATCCATCCTATCTTCAGTAATGGAACTTCTATTAACAGGTGTTCAGGGTTTCAAGGTTATACTTATCTGGCTAGTGGAACCGAATTAAATCCTTTAATCTTGTCTTAGCTGAACCAAATTAAATCCTTTGATCTTGTCTTGCCTCCCAACCATGAGACCCTCGCTGCTGCACCCTTTGTCTCCCCCTGAGCTACCCTTTTCTGGGTTTCTCCTCAAGAACTTCTATCTTGAACAACATTGGTTATCTAGTCTTGACCAGACTTAACTACTTCATCATTATCTGTCCTTCCAGCATAGTTATCTTTTTCTTTAAGTACCTCTCAATTCTCTCTTTTTTTCCTCTCAGGTCTCAGATGCCCTCATCCTCTTGATCCCTTGGAATAAATCTCCCAT